>PVIC010003530.1:0-68592 GCA_004025085.1 Thryonomys swinderianus | reverse complement strand
CTCATCACTGGGATGCCTTATGAGAAGTGCTGTCAGGATAGAGCAGCCCGAGAAGATACAGGAATGGGGGAACAATCCAAATAAAATTTTAACAATTTCTCTATGTTCATTTAACTCTGATTAAAGTTACCTCCAGGGATATATTGACTCAGGAAGGAGCCAGGCCGCTGTGTGTGTGGGGGGGGGGGGCGGGGGCGGGTGGCGAGGAGATTGTCTAAACAAAATGGTCAATTAATTAGAATTGTTCTGCTTGAATTTTAGGAGAAGTAGAAAGGAAGCAAGGAATTAAAAACATTAAACTCTTCTGCAACATATGTGTGCACATGTTACTTTGATTTGTCTTCACATCTACCCCACTTGGTACGTTTGTTTTTTTCGTTCTGTTCTGTTTTGTTTTATTTTTGAGATAGGGTCTCACTTTATAGTTCAGGCTGGCCCTGAGCTCACTTATGTAGCCCAGGCAAGCCTCCAAATCAGCAATCCTCCTTCATCTGCCTTCTGAATTCTGGGATTACAAATATGAGCCACCACACCCGGCTCTGTGGGGTGTGATACTGATTGCTGGTGGGTGTGAGTCACCACACCCAAGATCAGATCATAGTTAAGTGTTTACTGGGATGGAACCAGGGACCTTGCGCTTGCTAGGCAGGCCGCAGCACCACTGAGCTAAATCTCCAGCCCCAACTTGGTACATTTTTGGAACCCTTTTACCTACAAGGAACCTGGGGCTCAAAGAGTTTCCAAAGTGGTTTTGTTTTTTTGTTTTTCCTTTTTTGAGATATGGTCTCGCTTGGTAGTTCAGGCTGGCCCTGAGCTCACTGGTGCACAGGCGAGCCACCGCGAACTCAGCAATCCTCCTGTCTCTGCCTCCCGAGTGCTGGGATTACAGGCGTGAGCCACCACATCTGGCATTGTGGTATGTGATGTTGATTGTTGGTGGGCGTGTCTCCACGCCCAGCATTGTATGTGGTTACCAGGGATCCAACTCAGAACCTTGCGCTTGTGAGGCAGGTGCTGGAACCACTGAGCTAACCCTCCAGCCCCCAAAATAGTTTTGAAAAACCACAGACCTAGCTGCTTTCACGCCACCACAGCAGAGATGAATAGATGAACCACAACTGAGACTCTGTAGCCTACAATCCTGTGTTGTTTCTCTGACAATTTATAGAAAAAAATTACTAATCTTTGGTTTATATAGCTTATCCAATATAGAGGTAAGGCTAGATCTTCACTTCAGAACTTATAGGCCCAGAGTTTATTGGATTTTGATATGGAAGGCCAGAAAATAAGAGGAAAGAGGTTGCATTTGGCAATTGTTATTTGCAGTAACTATTTGTGATGGTTCATAAGGATCATCCACTTGACCGAATGAGAGACATATAGATTAGTAAAGCACATTTCCATCTGTGTTTGGGTGCAGCATGGAGTCTGACCTTGGTAAAATACACCCAGTTCCTGGAACTACTGTGCTTCCTGGTTGCCATGGACTGAGCAGCCTTCTCCACACTGCCCTTGAGTTATAGCATTTCTGCCTTAAAGCCAGCCAGCCACAAATGAGACCCTCTGAAGTTGATCCAAAATAAAATTCTATTCCTTTAAGTTGTGGATTTTAGATATCTTATTTCAGCAGTGGGAAAACTGACTAATACACTATTTAATCCTACAAAAGGAGGGGAATGCTATGTTTACCAACCCTTCCAGATAAGTCTGATGCATACCAAAGTTTGGAAACCAGTGGTTTATGCTCTGAATACTTGTTAGATTTCTTGTTGGGCACCAAATATCCTGGTGCCTTTATTCACAAACAATTCTTTCCACAATTCTGGTTGCAAACTCAGTTTCCTGGATGAAAACCGAATCAGATTCCAGGGTCAAACTCAATGTTAAACTTATGGAGAAATTTGATTTGATTGTCATCTAATTTGGTTTGTGACTGGAATCATGGAAAGAATTAAGTTCATGAACTGAGGTACCACTGTGCTCAACACGATTTAAAAGAGGACAAGATTTATTTTGGCTTATGGTTTCAAAGGACTCATTCCATGGTTAGGTACCTCCAAGACAGAAAAATGGCGGAGGGTCCCAGTAGACTAGGGTATTTCATGGGTGCTTTAGAAGCAGAGCTCAGAGGAAGAGTGCCCAAAGGAAATTATCCTCCAAAGGTTTGCCCCCAGTAACCTACCTCCAACTACAACCTGCTTCCAAAAATCACATTTGGCTATGAACATCAGTAGATTAATCCATTAAGGAGTATTTTGCCCCTATGATCCAATCACCTCTTCAAGAATATATTGATCTAGTCAAATTGACATGTAAGATTAACTAAAAGAAGAAAGGGGTAGTTGATTTTCTTATTGTTTTATGAACATGTTGTCTATGTTTATAGTATGCTTACTTCCTGTTTATACATACATCATTATCTAGCAGAGATGGAAACATGTTCAAATGAGGAGGAATATTCTGAAAGTATTCTGAGTCTTTTTTCTCTCTTAGCAGACCACAAATAATTCATAGTACTGTTGTTACTTAATTTGAGTTGGTATTTCCATGGCAAATATTTCCATGGCAAATTTGCTTTTTTTAATTAGCAAAGACTACTATAAATGACCATTTCACATTTGTTAAGATAAAACATCACACTGGTAAATTCCAGCAAAAGCCCTAGGAAGGGAAAGGAAGGCTCATTTTGACCTTTGGGATTTTTTTTTTTTTTAATTCTTTGAGACAGGGTCTTGCTTTGTAGCTCAGGCTGGCCCTGAGCTCACTATGTAGCCCAGGCAAGCCTCAAACTCAGCAATCCTCCTGTCTCTGCTTCTCGAGTGCTGGGATTGTAGGCGTGAGTCACCACGCCTGGCACTGTGGTATGTGGTATTGATTGCTGGTGGGCTGAGTCTCCATGCCAGCATTGTATGTGTTTACTGGGGTTTGAACTCAGAACCTTGCACTTGTGAGGCAGGCGTCAGAACCACTGAGCTAACCCTCTGCCCCCCTTTGGGATTTTTTTTTAATGTTGTATTTTTTAAATTCTTCCAGTACTGGATTTTTCTATGTATCAAATGACCTGCTACCAGAAAACTACCTGAGAATAAAAACAGTTCCTTCCTGGAACTGGGAGAAGAATCTTGTCATATGAGTCAGATATTTTTGAGTCATTTCAAGTTAACTGTTTATTTACAAAGCTGTTGACCACAGAAACATAAGCTCTTTGACAGTTTGGTATATCCTTTCTTCCTCTCTTTCCTTTTTCCTCCCTACGAATCCCTACCAATATGCCATGATGCAGGATCACATGGAACTCCTACAGGCACAGTCCCAAAGTGTGGGGGAGCTAATGACCCCCAGAATAAATTTTTTATCCAACAGGAGAGGAATCAAGCAAATAAAGGTCCCCTCTGCTTTTCACTAACCAAATATTGTGAAATGTACCCATTCACCAGCATCCTTCGGGAACTTAGCAGTGACATGTGAGACTCAGGAGAGGGCAGCTCAGCCAAGCATTCTCTTTTCCTCCTCATTTCCTTTTCTCTCATTCTCCCCATGTGGAGTTTACTTTCCAGTCAGAAAAGCACATAGGTGATTTCTCCAGGCTTTGCTGCCTAGGGAACCAGGTAAAGGTGCCTGGTTAAACCAGAGCAGAAGTCGGAGATCCTTTCTTGTATCCATCTTAGTCTGCGGTCGGTGTGAATTATAGCTTACTGAGACCATTTGCAATGTCACGGGGAATATTTGGACTGTGACAACCAGACCACTTCAGGAAGGGTGCAAAGTGTTCTGTGGAGCCAGAAGAAGAGCAGTGCACTTTGAAGTGAATACATTCCTGCTTGGGTTTCAGAAACATCAGTGGAGATGGGTGTTTGCCCCTACAGGGACCTGTGGCCCTCACAGTGAGTGTGGAAAACTGAGCACACTTCTCTGTGTCCAGGAGTGATTTTGATACACCGTGAAATATGAAAAAAATGCACTTCGGCACGAACAGATGTGTGTGTACTTAAAAATACTCTATTGAGGTATATTTGGCATACAAACCCTGCAGATATTACACACATACATACATACATACATACATACATACATATATATTTACAATTTCTAATAGTATGCATATAGAGAGTGTTGTTTTGAAGGATCAGCATTTTCCTATGAAACAACTAATACAACCTATACTATCATTTCAAAAGATTTTTCTCCTGCATTTCTCATAATTATTTCTGCTGCATAGGTGCGTGAGACTGGGTGTACCTGATGAGGACCCTTAAAATAAGACCAGCCCTCTTGGCAAGTCGAAAACAGTGTTGCCAACTGAGACATTGTACCGTGCCACAGATCTCGCAGGCTCACAGCACTTTGCACTCTTACCTCCCCTTCCTTCTCGCCCTGTGTCTTGGCAGTGCCCAATCTACACTCCATTTCTCTGACAGTCTTGACAGTCCTCATATAAGTGACATCCAAATTAGCTCGCCAAGTACCAGGTACAGGCCATGTGCTCATAGGTGTCCATCTCTTGGCTCCCCCTCCGTCCACTCCTTTCGGTGCCCTCACATGGGACTCACAGAGAGTCCTCTCTGATCAAAACTCCGCATCTTATTTCCCTCCTTTCCTCAATGGCCCTCCCTGCCAGGCAGTCCTGTCCTCCAGATCTGTCTAAATTACACCTTTCCTACGAGATCCATGGAAATCTGTCTGCCCAGAAAGCTGCTTCTACCGCTGTGGGTTGCGGGCCTTTCCCTACCTCTGGACTTTTCTGACATGCTTTTTCTTTTCCATTCTGGTTAGAGTTTTGTGTATCTTTGAATTACTTTTGAACTACACGATGCAGCTTGGGGGAAAGCACTGTGTCTTCTCATTGGTTATGCAAAGTGGCCAGCAAGGCACTTCCAGCTTTGGGTTCTAGTTTTCAGTGGAGAGCCTATTTTCTTTTCCAAGAGAAAATTGAGTGAGTATGAGAAAAATGCTACCAATTATGTATTCCCAGATTCCAATCCTGAATCTAGCCAAACTGCTTAACAGCAGAAAGTGACTGTTTTCCCTGGTTTGGTTTAATGATTTTCCTGTAGATCTACATCTCTTTCTATCACAAAGAAATCACTTTATCCTGCTGGGTAATTAATACAAATGTACAGTATGGCAAACATACTCCTGTAGACTGCTTATTTTGCTGGTAAATTACAGGAAATCCTATACAGTACACCTGGGATATCCTGCAGTCTGAAATTAGAATATAAAGTGTCTCCCAGTTCCTCCTACTTGGCCAGGATACTGGTCTGATTTTGAAAATCTTTCTAGTTAGAAAGTAATGAACTGAGATGATGGCAAATTCATTTACTTCTCTTTAGCTTAAAATTAATAAAGATTTTAATTCTAAGAAAAAAAAACACACCCTGTTCTCAGCTAAGTTACTAGAAGGAGATGCAATATACTGTTGGTTCCCAGTTGTGAATTCGCTCAGAAAACATATGCCACGTACAAATTTGTAACCAAATCCTTAGAGTCTAAGGTATATTGCCAGTAAAACTCCTTGGCCTAGCTTCAGTTCTACGTGATGTCACATCTATACGAGCCCTGCGATAGCATTAAACTGGTCACAGCTGTTTCTGATTGAAGCGCTACAGACCTCTTCAAGGCAGGGCTCACCTCTTCCCTCCCCTTCCCGCCCTCTTCCCGAGTGGCTTTCTTGAACAAAGAGACTTCTTTATAAACATGGTCAATGGATTCTAGCTGCTTATTCTCACAGTAAGTTCTCAGTGGTTTGACTTAGCCTTGGAATGGTCTTGGGTACAAGTGCGCACGCACACACACACACACACACACACACACACACACACACACACACACGACCATTGAGTACAGGTATACACACAGAGCTTACACACTGAGAAGGCCCAGTGCAGTTTCCTTCTTGAAAGATGACTTGCAAATCTGCCCTACATGTGCATGCTACAATTCAAAGTGGATACCTTGGCATCTTTCATTCTGGTGATGATGGTACTGTCCAGCCCAGCAGGATAGGTGAGGAAAACCAGCCCTCAGGTAGGAGAGATGGGACAGTGAGGGTGGGCAGTGAGAGCTGTGCTAAAATCCACCCATCTCTCATTCCAGAGAGTATCCCGGGTCCATAGGGATGCACGAAGCTATTTCTCAAAGGACCAGATGGCGTAGATCTGAGGGCTGCCAGCTCCCTACTTAGTTCTGTTGGGACAGTGCAGGAGCAGCCACAACCAGTTCCAGTGCTTTCCCATTGTAACATTCACAATATGCGTGTGGGGTGGGATTTTGTCCACAGGCCTACTTTGGCGACACTGAATGTAGAACAGAGTTACCCAGAGTGGAGTGGCCAGATATCACTTTAAAAGTGTTCATCTCTGTTCTTGGAGAGTACAGAAACTGAAAGCAGGTGCTAGAAATTTCCATAGTGATGTGACACTGCAAGACATCCAAACACACAAGCTGTGGCCTGTCCCCACCGATGAAGGAAGAGACCACATCTGCAGCAGAACTCATGTAGGGTTCTTGCTGTGGTGAAGCTCAGCAGTCATGCTTAACAGGACAAAGAGAGGCCTACAATGCATTCAAAGAGAAAACCACAAGTGATGAAGTATTGTTTGGCCCATGCAGTTTGATAGGCTGCTCTGGCTGACGCCTGGGTAGGAAACTTCACGGCGTCTTCACCCCAGCCTACAGCTCACCTGTCTTGGGGGAAAGAAGGAAGACAGGAGTGCTCTTGACCCACCTGCATGAGACCTTGAAACATAGACCCTCCATTTGCCTGTTGGGGAGCTAGGAACAAGGGGCAGAGACTCTGACTTCGGGGACTTAGCCCAGTAGTATTGACTCCAAATGTATCGCTAAAGAGATTACATTTTTACCCTTTTTTGATCCTGTGGCAAAAATAGTTATCAGAGCAGATCCAGGGGGAATGGGAGAGGAGGTGCAAATTGCTGGCCGTGGAGAAAGAAAAAAAGAAAAAGCCAGAACTGTGGCTGGAGCCCAGACTGTTTTGTCTCTTTTTCTAACTCTTTGTCTAACCTCCCTCCCGGCCAGCCACCCGGCCAGCCAGGCCTCTTTTATAAGGTGCTATTCACAGGATTGGCCTCACAGTTTGTAAACACATCGAAATTTATCTGGGATCTCTGGGTTGAAAACCCAAAGAAAACTTTGGAAATGTAAGGTTATTAAAGAAAAGCACCCAATGTCAAACTGTGATAGGCTGGGAACTTTGTAAGAAACGAATGCCATCGGGTTCCTGTCCTTAAAAGCCATGATGTCACTGGAGAGGAATATGATGTCAGGCTGTAAAAAGATCAGACAGCTTTTGAAAAATCCTTGGGCTGTTTCGGGAAGTTTATAGGTAATGCCAAACAGAAAATGCAGTGTTCTTTGACTTCTTGCCTCCAACTATTTCACTACTACCTCTGCCAAAAGTGAGGCAGGCTACACTGTTCCCTTTCCTTCCCCGGGAACAGAGGCAGCTTCTGTTGCCAGAACTCTTTCATTCTTTAACAGAGTTGCAGGAAAACTCTTTTTAAAATTTTTTTGGCCTGCCTACTTACATAAAGTTAAAAAAAAAAAAAAACAGTCAGCCTTTCCCTTTTAAATAGAGCATTTACTTTCCACGGACAGGAGAGGATACTTCTCTTGAGTTGGTTCACAGTCTCATTAGCATGGTAACCATTTGTGCGTTTTCATTTATAAAATCTCTGGAATTCTTTCTAGCTTCATTTAGAAGCTTTTTGTAGTTTTCTCTCCTCTTCCTCCTCCTCCTTCTCTTCAATGACTCTGTAGTATTACTGTTTTTTAAATAATTTATATTGATACACTTTCAGAGACAATGATCTCACATTTTGGTAGTAAACTATTGGATAAATCATCTGTCAGGAATGATTAAGGGCATAGAGAGACTGATTTATGAGGAAAGATTAAAAGAGCTAAAATGTGTACAGCTTGGCTAAACAGAGATTGAGGGCACCTGATAATCATCTACTCAAATCAGGAAGAGGTGGGACCGGCAGGCAAAGGGGAGAATTATCTCACCTACAAACTGAGCTCTAACTAACAGCAATGTGAAGAAATTCAGGAAAAGAGAATAGAAGATGGGTATCACAGATGTCCCCCTGACATTGAGATCCATTAGATGATGGACTTGTCTCTCAGGAGAATTTGGGGAGGCCCCAACCTCTGAGCTGAGAATGCCAGATGGGGAACAAGCTTTGTGGCAGGAAACATTTGGATACCTGAGTACCTGGGAGATGATATGAGGCACTTTCTTGTGTCCTGTTCCTATTTGTCCTCACAAGCTTCTCATTCTGATGTCTTAAGTCTTTGCAAGCAAGGTAGACCAATAGGACCAACAGCAAGAAGCAGAGATTGAGAGGTGGATGCTGTCAGGATCTAGCTCTACTGATCTCAGGTTTTTCTATCAAGTGACGCTCAGTTTGCCCAATTGTCACGGAAAATTTTTGCATTTTGAAGACATACTCAACAGCCTTTAATAAGACTTTTCTTCAAAACGGTGGGACCAAAATCTAAATCAAAAGTGTATAATTCCTCTACTCATTTCTTTCACACATATATGTAGCATGTAAATTGGTCAGTAAAGGGAGAATACCAAGCTATATTTTGTGCATACTGATAATAACGGATTTAGAAAAATGAACTATCCTGCTCCCTCTGTCCCCAACTGACTTCGTTCATTCCCTTTGCATATGCATATGCCTGTAATAAAAGGAAATCAACCAACCAAGCAAACAAACAAAAGATTCAATGCTTGCCTCTGGCTTTTCTGGGTTTTCAGTTTTGTTTTCCTCCTCTGTTCGTCAATTTTGTGGATGCTTTGTGCTGGTGAGGGTGTGCGTGTGTGTGTGTGTGTGTGTGTGTGTGTGTGTTAATTATATGAAAATTATACTGGGGGGTTCAGTAACCAGTGGCTTGAAAATTAACTGAATTATGAAAGCTGAAATGCTTCTCATAGCATCAGTTAATGACAAGGTCACCGCCACTGTCATATTCAAAAGAAATGTCACACTTGACTGGGGCTGAGATGGTTGTGTTGTCCCAGGGTCCCAGGTACAGACAATGAAACAGGGACTCCTTGGGTACTGTTTCATTCCACGTTTGTATCCAATTCAGTCTTCTTTCAGCTCATTTAGGTTCTGCTGTGTTCCCACAACATATGGAGTCCCAAGGTATTCTGCTGTAACATGGAAACTTTTGGGGCTGGGAATTACAGATCATGAATAGATTGGAAATTCTCTAAATGCCCCCTTGGGTGGTCTATGCAAAGGCTTATTGTGTGTTGTTTCTGTCTTTTACAAAAATCAAATATGTCTAGAATTATTTGAGTTCAACAGGCTATATTAGGGACCTGAATGCCAGCGTACCTCTCTACCAGATAAGTGATGACAGATGTACGGCCCCAGTATTGCCGCCTATCTCCCCAGCTCTGTGCAAGTGTATTTAATTGAAAAAGAAGAAAGAGGAAATTGAGTTTGGGACCGAGTCAGCTGGAGATGAGGGAAAAATCTAAATCAAAGACTTTGATGTTCAGCGTGTCCCAGACCAGTTGACATAGCTGGTGTGGGGGCAGGAGCTACTGGTTGTGGGCAGAGAAGAAATATGACCAGCAGATGGTATAGCCTGAGGGGTGTGAAGTGAATCTCACCCTAGCTGGACCGAGATGATCTTCTACAGGGCTGGAATACAGCTCCAGCCGGAGAGAAGGCCACTGCCCTGACGCACCCAACTTCCTTTCCGTGGGGCAGGAATAGGCTGAATCCAATTTTCCACAGGAACTGTTTGTTTCCTCTTTCTTGCTCAAGATGAGGGTTACTGAAGATACGTGATGATATATAAAATATCAACAATTTCTTCTACTTATTTTTCTTCCCCAAGTTCAGGGCATTATGTTAAGGGTCCTCAAGGGTAGAAAAGAGTGGCTAACAGCTACTGTTTTCCTGTTGCTTTGTTAAAACCTTGCCTTATATAACCTTATTTAACTATTGCAAAGGTCCAGTGGGGTTGATTTTTGAGATAAACAAACCAAAACTTAAGAAGAAAAAGGAAGTAGTTGCCAAAGTCTAACTAGTAAGATAGCAACTCGAGCTAGATACAGTCTCACATCTGTGATAAACCAGAGTCTAGCCCTAAGCCGCCTTCTCTGACCAGGCCTCCCACTGTCCTGTGCTACTCACCCCCACTCTCTTGGCTGCTCGGCGCTCATCTCAAACAATGTCCTTGTGGTTTGGCTGATGTGGTTGCTCAGTACATAACACAGCTCTCTGCTGTGCTGACAAGGTTCACCCTGTGGCGAAGCTGATTGCTTACGAGGCAACAAAAGAATGTACGTAATGCCTGGCACCTATTTTCACCCCACTATCTATTGGCTTGGCTACCATAGAAATTAGAACAGGTGAGGGAAGGGAGTGGTGCAGCGGGCAAGGTCTAGAGCAGTGAAACCACGGTGGAGAATGAACCAATGGTTCTCTCTAATTAGATAACAAAGCAATATGTTGCAATTTTCTCTGATTAGTCATGCTGAAACAATAACATATTGAAGAAGGGTATTCCTCAGTGTTTATAGTTTCTTGAATAAGAAAGTTACAGAAACACTTTTGCCCCTCAATCTTTGAGGGGAAAAATGTAGAAACACTTAGAGAAGATCTATGTTATGATTTGGTCATCAAATAGGAAAGGGATGTGCATATTTGGGGATATACATGTTGCTCAGGAAATTTGTCTCCAGGGCAAAAAAAAAAAAAAGGTTTGATCAGCACTTCCATAGGTTTGCATCTCATGATTCAGATAAATGTCATGATACTCTTGGGGATGGTGTGTGTTTGGGGTGCCCTCTACTTATCAAAGAAGAGGAAAGAATATTTTAATTTCCTAACTTTCAATTTCCATCTTAATGTCTACCAATTCTCTATTTCATTGCTTCAGTGAGGAGATATGACTGGATTTGTTAGGGAATTTTGGTTTTGTTTCCATTTTATGAAAAGAGTGGGTTCATTTCTTGTGTATGAGACTCAGATCATATCCTTTGATCAAATTCTGTGATGAATAGATAGGAAGACATTTTTAACATTTTGAAAAGCCATCTTGGAAAGAGTCAGACTAGCTAGCCTTTGTGCACACTTGCTAGATTGTTGAGTTGATGGGTTTTATATGGGTTAACTTATTCACTATCCCTGCTGCACACCCAAGAAAGAAGGAAGGAGCCTTCTGTTTGTAAAGCAGATCCAACAAAGATCTCAGATGAAATGACACCTCTAGCTGTACATAATTCTTTAGGTCACAGAGTTTAACCTTCTTGTAGCATGACTATGAAGAAAAGTTACAATTTTCTTGTACTTAAGTTTAATAATTGGTATTTTTTTCTCTTTAATTTTAATTGTGCTTGATGTGTTATTTCCAAATCTCTATCATTTCTGTATTATATAAAAAGGAAGCACAATATTGTCACTTGCAGAATGAAGATAAAATCTGATTGTGGCCTAGGACTGTGACAGAAATTATTTGTAATTCATTCTCTTTCCCTGCCTTGGAAGATTATGTAGTACAGGATGCCAAAGACTCAGGTAAAACAACACAGCAAGGGGCGCAGATTTAACTCAGTGGTTCCAGCGCCTACCTAGCAAGGGCAAGGTTCCTGGTTCGATCCCCGGTAACCACATACAACAATACCAGGTGTGGTGACTCATGCCCACTAGCAATCAATACCACATACCACAAATGCCAGGCTTGGTGGCTCAGGCCTGTTCATCCCAGCCCTCAGGAGGCAGAGGCAAGAGGATTGCTGAGTTCAAGGTTTGCCTGGGCTACATAATGAGCTCAGGGCCAGCCTGAACTACAGAGTGAGACCTTGTCTCAAAAAAAAAAAAAAAATACCCTAAACCAGACAAACCAAAAACACAAAACAGCAAAAGCACACATCTGCATTTTGTACTCCTTTGCAGCTATATTTTCATGTGATATAGCTCTTATGAAAATATATGAATAGATATATACAAGTGGATTTTAATAGGAAAGTAAACTCAAAGAGGCATATTTCTCATACTTTGTGTACACACCTTTCTCTTGATGGTTGGGTTGTCACAAGCAGCCATCTTCCAATTAAAGAGGAGGTAGAATCTGGGCAATAGAATTGCAGAGACTTAAGTCTTTTAATTACTACATTAACTGAATTTCTTTAAAATTCAAATCTCTTATTACATAAGAGAATATCATGAGGATTATGCAGATAGATACATAGTGTTTATGATCATACTTCATGTGGTAAGACTGTAAGTGCAGGTGTTATTTGTTTTATGGATACCACTTTAAATAGGCTTTGATCATTTATAGCTGAACATGCTATACATAAGCCATAATGAATATCAGTAATATGTTTGGTTTAACAATTTACAAAGTATGTAATAGACCCTTTGAAAAGAGTAACAAGGTGTCCTGAAAGAAGTTGATTGGCATTGTCTAGAAAAAGCATTTTGTGGTCAGAAAAGCTTAAAAAGTGCTACAATACAAATAGTTCATTAGTTTTTCTTTGTAGTGCTTCTCAGAGCCTTTAGTAACCTAGGATACATTAAGAATATTCAAGTGAGAATTCTAAGGAGGCTAAATTTTCTGAAATTCTTAAAGCACCTTGCTCGAAATGCACTACTGCCTGGAATGTAGCTTCTATATGAAAATATTAACTGGGTACTATTTTGTTTTCAGTTTTGTGGTGAGAAATTTTCACACATTTTCTAAGTCATTTCTCATAACTAATAAGTACTCAGGACAATCTAGGTTCTTATGATAAGAACAGCAAAATAATGGTCCTCAAATATTGATGGCATTCGATGGTTTACTTGGTTATTTAAAAAATTTCAGATCTGAATGGCTCTCCAAGACACCTGTCCTCTTATGTGGTGACTCAGACACACAGGTGGCTTTGAACTGAGACTTCACCTTTTATTTGGATGCCTTTTGTAAGTTTCTGAGGCCAGAGAAAGAGAAAACAGCCTGAGATGTTCACTGCCTTGGCTGGAAATAAAAGTGCCACTTGCTCTTAACAGTTCATTGACCACAACCAATTCGTGGCCTGGTCTGACTGCAAGAGGGCTGAGAAGTTCAGCCACTGTGTGACGGACATTGGTGAGCCCAATACAGGTCCACCACGAGTTTTTAAGTTAGCTAATATTATTATCTTCTACTTCATTGTAGATGAGGAAACAGATGTAAAGAAATCAGCTTTTCCCAGAGAAATATCATTGCCAAGATTTTAATCCAGACTCTCTGCTTCTTTTGTTACATCAGACCTCATATTTACTGGAGGTAGATTTGTGTAAAAAGTCCCTTTCTGGAGAAGAGATAAAAACATCTAAGAGAAGCATTGCTTTCTTATTCTTTTATTTTCTTCTCTTTGCTTGTGTCTGTACTATGCCCTCCTTACTTTTCACCAACACTTAATGCACATAAACCCTAGAAAAGAAAAGAAAAAACACCCCTCCCTATCTCCACTACACATACAAGTGATAGCCTTTTGCTGCTTTACAGAATGGAGAGAAAACTATTGGTCTCTGTGTAGAGAGTTCTGAGTCTTTTATCTTTCTACAGATTCAACCACAGTATTGATTCTTTATTGACCTAAACTGTCCTAAGCACGGCTGTGGTTTTTTCTCATATAGTGTATGGGAGAGTTAAGGCCAATACTACTTTAATATTGATTTTTGTGAAAAAGGTACAGGAAAGAGGGCAATTTGTGTCTGCAGTTGCTCTTCACTATAAAAGATACCATTGTTAGGAACTTATAGCATTATATTAAGGATCTTAATCTGTAGCAATCTTTTTTACAACTTAGAAATAGGCTTGGGCAAATGTGTTATTGGTGTTAATGATATTTTGAAGTGAAGCAAATTTGTTAGCCTTTCCAAGTAAACTGCTCAACCTATTTGAGGAGATGGTAGGTTGACTGCATTCATGTGCAGAAGCCCCTCTATCTATCTATCTATCTATCTATCTATCTATCTATCTATCTATCTATCTATCTATCTATCTATCTATCTCTATTTAGTCAAAGTTCCCTGGAGAGAATATTTGTTGTATGAATAGTGGCAACCATGTTTGAATGATTCTCAATTAATCTTTGAGAAATAAGAATGATTACCTAGGCCAAAATAAGCGATATTTCTCTCTCTTTAGGAAGGTGTTACTTCTCATTTCAAGAATCAAATGATTCTGGTTTCTGCAACAACATTCTATGATTTAGAGAGAGAAGGAAAAAATTACTGAGCAAACATTTTTATTGGTTAGAAGAGAATGGGAGTTGAACCTGTAGGTGGGTATTTCACGTTCTTGAATGAGTATTTTTAGAAACAGTTTCTATTTGTATAACAAAACAGTTCTGAAAATATTTTTTAGAAAACTATAAAAACTGCAACTTTTCAAAATCCAACCACTTTACCTTGCTTTATATTTCTCAAATATACTCACAAGGACATTTAATAAGCCCAGGGAACTTTCAACTGTTAACATGTAGTTTCATTGAAGTTACTTGCTTTCTTTCATGTCAGAATGGCCTATGAGCCATAGAGAAGGTGAGCTGTATGTCTGCTGTGCACACAACATTTCCCGGCACCCTGCCCACTGATGGTCTAGAGCCATGATTCAAGACAATGATGGCAAGGACTAGTTCAGGATACCACAGTGGCAAGACATGTGCTAACTGAGCTTTGGAAGTTCAAAGAACAGCATCCCCCTTGTTCACCAGATAAATGTCACATATCAGTCCTCCAGCTAGTAAAGATAATGAACTTGTAAGATTCTGACAACTAGCATCCTGTTAAGAATATCTATCCTTAGTGCTGGGCGTGGTGGCTCACGCCTGTAATCCCAGCACTCAGGAGGCAGAGACAGGAGGATTGCTGAGTTCGAGGCTTGCCTGGGCTACATAGTGAGCTCAGGGCCAGCCTGAACTACAAAGCAAGACCCTGTCTCAAAAAAATATATCTACCCATTATTTGATAATACTAAAACAATGACTTTCACCTGTGAACACTCTATTAGTAAAATTTTAACACACTGTCTACAAGGTAAATTCCATCTCTTGGGTCTGATACATGAAGACAGATGTCAAGATATAGCAAATATTCAAATTATCACTTCCATGTAACACTTGGCTTCTGCTTAGGACAACCATAAATTCCAAAATTAGCATTTGTTCTTCAGATCATTAGTCGATATTTTAAACATTCTCACTTTATCTAATGTTCTTGTATTAAAATGTATGATACGATTAGACCACTGTGTTTATGTGTGTGTGTGTGCATGCATGCATGCACCTGTTATACAAGAAAGACCAAAAAAGTTCTTCCAGAAGGAACAGAAGTCCTAGTAATTTGATGGCACCTTGGATCATATTTTCTTTCTTATATTCAATTTTAAATTTCTACATGGAGCTAAATGATAACATTTCCAAACACAAAAAAAATATTCCCAATTGAGGGGAAGGAATAAATATGATTCTGAAAGAAAACAAAAGAGCATGTATATGGGGGGTGGGGAGGTGTGGGTGGGTAGGGATATGGGTAAAAATGAGAATTGATTGTGTCGTATATTGGTACAAATTCCCCAATGTTATGTGTGATTGTGAGATGTATGCAAATTGTACCAATAAAGAATGCAATTTAAAAAAAAAATATTCCCCACATTGGGTAACTCTGACAAAGAGTAAGTTATCATTAAAGTATATATACATATGGCATAGCACACATGGACATAGGCTTGTACATACAAGTATGCATTCCCAGCTCTCCCACATATTATTCCACTTGAGAACTGACATAACCATGAAAATAAATGTCAGCTAATGTGCCAGGCCCTTAAAGAAACCAAGTAATATGGCAGAAATAAACATTTTACTTTATTTTCTCCCGCAAAATCTGTATGTATAGAACTCAGACTGTCAATTTGAGGAAACTGGGAAGCAAAGCCTATAGCTCAAATGACAAGCAGATTGGAAGCATACAGTGGACCTTTAGGGAGATCCTGCTTGTGGCTGGGACTGGCCCAGGATAGTAGGAGAAGGGTGGTGAGTTAAACGAATTTTTAACTTTTTGTCCAAATGAAACTTAAGTTTGATATTAGGAACAAATGGTGCATTTTCCTCCAGAAAATGTTTATGCAGCAGTGAAAATAACTGGAGGTCGAAAATTGGTGGGGGGAATTATCCTAAAGCACAACAAAATAAAAGTTTCATCACAGGGGTAGGCCGGGTTACAATATTCCATTAAACATCCGCACCACCACCCCATTCACTCTTTGTGGTACTTGATCGTGAAATAAAATAGGGGGTTGTAGGCCGTATTATCTTTTTTTGGTGTAGTTGGAAAACTTCAAGGAGTATTATTGTTTATCATGGTGATTTTAACCAAAGATTAGATAATCTTTCTTCTATAATAATGTATAACAAAATTTATGTTGTAAGAAAGAAAATTTTGATTTGAATGGGTTAAGAATGGCCAATTAAAAAGAAAAAGAGTTGGTTTATTCCAACCAGGTACTATCTTCATTCTAAACAGTTATTTTTAGGTCATTTTTTATTCTGGCCTTGATTCTTTACTTGACTCTATTTTTCTTCATTCAGAGTAGATACTCAGATCCTTTTTTGGCTACAACCTTGGTTTGGAACTATTTTTGTGTATACCTCAGACAGTTTCCCAATATAACATGAATAAACTCCTTTCCCAAGTCACTCGATTGTGCTACTAAGTGGGAACCAGAAGAAACACTGTCATTATATAATCCATTCCATTTGAAGGTGAGAAAACCCTTTTCCTAGAATTTTAGTGATTAAATTTCAGCTATTTTCATTGAGAACATGAAGGCTTCTCCAATTCATAGATAATCATCAGAGGAGCATTAGGCAAAGTTATTTTTAGGAGGCTTCATGACTTCCATGCTTGTAAGACTGGACTATAACCCAACGGACATAGTCTTTCTTCAGAAATGGTAACATACCCAATTGGAAGCATCTGTAGAGAAAAGGTTGAGGAGTGTTTTCCAAGGTCTCAGAGGAAGTGTAAGCCATTAGCCTTCAACTAACTCTTTAAGTCTTATATGTGGCACTAATCCTACTGTGAAATAGATAGACATGAGTCTTGTGTCCCTGATGCTAGGAATCATTAGTTCATCTAATTAACTTCTGTTGCATCAATCCTTATTATAGTCAGGTTTCTATGGAGAAAATAGGATATTTGCCTGAACAAAACTCTAGGTTCTTACAGCATTCCTTTGGCAGATACGTATGTCAGTGACATTTAGGTTAAAAAATAAAAATTATTTTATGTCGGGTGTGGTGGCTCACACCTGTAATCCCAGAACTCGGGAGGCAGAGGCAGGAGGATTGCTGAGTTTGAGCCTTGCCTGGGCTACATAGTGAGCTCAGAGCCAGCCTGAACTACAAAGTGAGACCCTGTCTCAAAAATTTTTTTTTAAAAATAAAAATTATGTTTAAAAAATTAAAAATATGTTTGAGAGGCTGGCTATTGCAAATGATCTGACAATACAGTACAGAGAAATGTGTTGTTCATGTTGGGAACAATCATGTTCCTTCAGAGAAACAAGTAGTTTCCATTGCAAACAGGTATATTGATTTCAGGTTTTGATAGTTTTCCCAGGATTAGCGAAGGGTCTGGGAGATGAACCCTCTTTGGTTGCTCTTTGGGATCATTGTGATCCTGCATGAGTGAGACCGATGGTGTCAACAGAAACTTCCCAGCAAAATATACACTCCATGTAGGAGGGGATTGTTCTGGATTTTGTAAAGGGTTTATTCCCAATGCTGGGCTATTTTTTGAGTAAATGCATGTTTTTCTAGAGGAGGCAAACTTCTGGTTATTCTTCCAGGACAAACTCTTATCTTCACTTCACATCATTCACCTCATCTTAGCTGATGTATTTTAGACACATGCGTTTTCTTGCTTTTCTTAGAGTAGGGTAGTTGCCACTGACTATGTATCCTTCCTTTCATCAGACCATTATGTCAGCCAGAGTGTTTCGCTCCAGTGTTCAGACTAAAAAATGACAAGCAAGAATGAGGGGAATTTTCTTTTTTATTCATTGTTCTTTTGTTATTGTTGCATGACATTGGCAAATAAAGAGATGTGGATGAAATCACAAATGATCTGTCACATAACAGCATAGATGATGATCATGGTGAAAGATGTGGAAAAATAGAGGACCTCAGGAACATGGTGGAATCCCAGCATGGAAAACAAATGGAACTCAATAAATAGATTTGAATGGTAACTCAAGAAATCATGATGTGTATATATACTGTACCAATAAAGATAAAAATAAACTTTAAAAAACTGCTGAAAGCTTATGCAGTAGAACTAGTGAATGTGAAGAGAGAATTTCAGACACAGAAGACAAGATTGCAGTTAATGACAAGGAAAGGGAAGATTTTTTAAGAATAGCAAGGAACATCATAAGACTGAGTGGGGTTGATGAAGAAACAGGAGATGATGCAAATGACATAAAGTGTTCACAGATGTAATGACAGAAAACTTCCCAAGCAGGAGAAAAGATTTTGACATACAAATATTTGAGGTATACAGGAGCTCACCTCAGTGCAATTTTAAAAATCCATACCTAGGCATATAGTAGTCAAAATACCAGAAATCCAACAGATGAAAAAAATATTGAAAGCAGTTAGAAAAAAAGAAACAAATCATATATGAAGAAAAGCTCACCCCCCCCAAATTACAGCAGACTTTTGAACATGAATCCTGAAATCAGAAAGAGTCTGGAGTGACGAATCCTGCAAAACTATCAAAATCCACAGGAAAATACAATACTTTCACAACAAAGAACACCTAAGAAACTTCATGGATACCCAACCAGCACTTGTAAATGAAATCCTAGAAAAAGACATTGAGGGTCACAATTCCATCAGGCCCAAAAGAGTGAAGCTATTAGGCAAGGGAAGAAATTGAAGAACAGGGGAAAAATTTTAAAAAGTAATAAAAGAGTAAAAGAATGGAAAATATCACGACAAGGATAAGTCAGCACATGTCTGTTTTCTCAAGATAATTTCACCATTAGTGCTGTCTTACAAAGGGTGCCATGATGGATGAATATCTTGCAAAGCAACTTCATGCATTGTGCTGAAATATATATATGAAGAGTATTCAAACATATACTGCACAACTCCCCATAATGTATAGCCTTCTCCATATCTAAATCAGTTCATGATATATAGAGAAATAGTGAGGGCAAGTGAATCAGATGGCTCTTACGTCTTGAGATTTGGTTTATTTGTTGAATTGTTTTATACCAATGTTACTCTCTTAGAACCAGCTCTTTACAGTGGGATATTTCTGTTTGCTAAAATTTTAGGGTGAAGAAAAAAATCCTTAGAGCTGTTTGGAAATAAAAAACAAGAACACCATGGTAAATGGACTTCTGCATGTACAATGATCAGAGATCCCAAATGAAACCAAATCAAAAGAAAATAAAACACACAAGTGAACCTCTCTGACAATATGAGTGTATAATCACAACATTATATCTGGAGAAGTAGTGGGCTCTGAATAATTATATATCAGTGAAAGAAGGATGCAAGGATTCAATGAAATCCACCTGGGGCACGCACCTGTGACTCAATATAAGGACACCAATACAAGCATGCAGTTGTCAATCATCATGGAGAAAAGTCATATAGCCACTTCATCTAGCTCTCAGCAAAGAGGTTCTTGAACACAGGATCAAAGCAAAACATCACCTGCTATGGATGGTGTCTAGCTATCCCCACAAAGCCTCATAGGTAGGCCTTTTCAAAGGTGACTGAATCTAGGACTTGTTGTACTGGGATCAAGGATATGACACTAGGATTAAGGGTGTGAGTGCTACCTGATTTACGGGTAGATAACATGGATAAAACAGATTTATCATTGCTCACTTCTATAACTTGCTACCCTGCTGCCATCTACCTTCTGCCTACCCTGCTTTGCCATGGACCATTTCTCCTCTGTGGTGGGCCCTCTGCCATGCCGCCCTGCCTGGGAGCCAATCAAATATGAAATGAAATGTCTGCAAACTGTGAGCTAAATAAGCTTTTCATTTCAATTTCAGTTTTTATCCCTTTCCATTTTAACTTTGGGTGTTGAGTATTTTGCATTAGCAATGAAAAAAATTAACTAAAATACCACCACTCTGGGAGGCTGAGGCAGGAGGATTTCAAATTCAAGCCCAGTCTTGGTAATTTAATAATTTAAAGAGTTCTTTCTAAAAAAAAAAAAATTCCTTTTTAAGTACTGGGGATGTAGCTCAGGGAAAAACTTAATTTCTAAGCTCTAAACTTAATTTCCCATGCTGGAAAATAAGAACAAAAGCAGCAACAATGGAAAAAAAAACAGAGCACCACAGGCCATTAGTTCATAGAGGTAATCCTTATCCTAAGCATATGTGTTTTTTATCAATAAAAAATCTACAGAATTACTTTGGGAAATACATGAATACTTTCTATAAAAATATAATTACTAGCACAAATATAAGAACTTTTTTTTTTTTTTTGAGACAGGGTCTTACTTTGTAGTTCAGGCTGACCCTGAGCTCATTCACTATGTAGTTCTGGCAAGCCTTGAACTCAGCAATCCTCTTGCCTCTGCCTCCTGAGTGCTGGGATTACAGGTTTGAGCCACCACACCCAGCATTGTGGTATGTGGCACTGGTTGTCAATGGGCGTGAGTCACCACACCAAGTATTGTTGTATGTGGCTATCTGAGATCAAACCAGGGATTTTGGTTTTGCTAAACAGGCACTGGAACCACTGAGCTAAATCTCCGGGCCAATATATGAACATTTCTATGTATAAAGTGTATTTGATAAATTGAAATGGCTATCTTATAAGAGATTCAAATAAAACAAACTTATTAAAATAATAATTACAAAGAGATATCTTTTTGCAAAAGAGATGGGGGCTAAGAGATAGGAGGATAGAAAAAAATGGGCAGTAGAAGGGGATGGAACTATAAATGAGATATGTTAAATGCATGTACCATCTCTCTATGATAAGTGTAATCAACATGTACTACAGATATGTACTAATAAAAGAAGACAGAAAAAATAAAATAAATTTAAAAGTAAAAAAATAGAGCTAGTGAGTTTTTCCTTAGGTTTTTAAAAATTGCAAATATGTGTTTACCATGTAGATTAATAAAAGTATAATAATCTCAGGAGATAAAAATCAAACATAATTTTAACATTCAGAGATGGGTATTACTTAACAATTTACTATTCTGATCTTCTCATGCAAAATTGTACCATTCTCCATATTCTGAGATTTTTGGAAGCATATTTAACGAATACAAAAAACCTTCATTGTGTATACTAGATTTGAATGTTATCTGCAAATGTTAGTTGCAATTTGAAATTGCAATTAAATTCTTAACAGTGACAGAATCAAGCTGATGATAAACATCTTTTGGTACTTTGTGTTACAAAAGTTCATTTCAAAATACTGAGCAAAATGCACTTTAATAAACAATATATGAAGAAACTGATTTGACTACATGTACATGAACATTGAAATTTTTTTATTTTAGTAATTTTATAGAAATATACCTGGGTGTAATGGCACACACCTGTAATACGTATTCTCCACGGTTATTTATTAGAGGCTGAGGCAAAAGGATCACCCTGAGTTTGAGGCCAGTCTGGGTTACATAACGAGTTCAAGGCTAGGCTGAACTACATAGACTGTGTCCAAAAAAAAAAAGTGCAAAACAAAACAAATATAATCGAGATACAAAAACAAAATAAATCCTCAGAACAAAATACATAAATAAATGCCTGCTAACTTGTTTATATTTTCCCTTTAAGAGAGGAAATACATTTTCCTTGCTTGCTAGTTAATTTGAATTTCTTGTTTGGGATTTTCTGTTCCTGAATTTTGCTTGTATTTACTTTGATGGCTCAGTGTTTTCTTTTAAGTTTGAGTTGTCATATTTTCAAGCTTTCCTTTCAGTTTAATGTTTGCCTTTGATTGTGTTTATTGGGCATGGAAAAATTTATATCTTTTGTTTTGCCCAAAAATTTCACTTTAATTTAAATTTTTAGAAGTTATCTCTGCATAGTTCTATATTAAAAGGGAAAAATAAAGATATTTATCTGACTGTATGTTTTTATATAATCTTTTATTTATAAAAGTAAAAGAATTTTCATGTATTCAGGGGCCAGTGTTTTATGTAATTGTTCTATCTCTTGAATCTTCTTTAATTTTTGGTTCGTGTAACATAGCTGAGATGCCTGATGTTTTCTAAGATGCTTCTCAATGTGAGTTGGCTAATGTTTCTTTATAATTAGATTCATGCCATGGGTTTTTGGTAGGAATTCTACTGAAGACACTTTCCTTCTCAGAGCAGCACATTATGGATACATGGCATTATCTTGTCTCCATATTGTTGATACTAATTTTTTTAATTGAATTCTTTATTGGTACATTTTGTATACAGCTCACTATCACACTCAACACTGGGGAATTTGTACCAGTATATGACATGAGTTAATTCTCATTCTTACCCATATCCCTACCAACCCCATAACCCCCATTCCCCTATATACATGTGCTTTCTTTTTCTTTTCAAATCATATTTATTCTTTCCCCTCATTACTTTCCTTTTCCACATTCCCTTTGAATATTTCCTATTTCACAAAAGATACTATTTTTTTGAGAGTAGGAAAATTTATAGGGAAATAGCAATAGGAATAGCTCCTGAGAGACAAGAGGGTCTCTGAATGTATTGCCAATGAGCCCGCTTCCTTGAGAAAGATTTTTTGTTTGGGTTTTGTTTGTTTGTTTTTAGACAGGGTCTCGCTTTGTAGTTCAGGCTGGCCCTGAGCTCACTATGTAGCCTAGGCAAACCTCGAACTCAGCAATCCTCCTGCCTCTGCATCCTGAGTGTTGGGATTACAGGTGTGAGCCACCACACCTGGCATTATGGTGTGTGGTACTGAATGCTGGTGAGTTTGAGTCACTGTGCCCAGTACTGTTGTGTCATTACCAGGGATCAAACCAGGGATCTTGTGCTTGTTAGGCAGCACCAGAACCACTGAGCTAAATTTCTGGCCCTCGAGAAAGTTTTATAGATCAGAATCATGAGGTAGGTACAACAGACTACTTGTTAGAGTATTATCTGCCAGGTTTCTTTACTGTAATATTACTTTTCTTTTATAGTATTAAGGAAGTATCTTGTGGGTGATACTCTGAGATGATATGAATCTGTTTCTTATAATTTTATCTACAAATTTGAATGTGCATTGATGGTGGCATAAAATAATTAGAGTTAATTTAAAAATTCAATACTTCCTTGATACTATTGGTATTTAATTGTTGCACAAATTGCCTCAAATTTGACCAATGGAAGCCACTTCAAGTTGCTTTTATGTCCTTTTGACATAGTTCATGTTTTCTTGAGTACTTTTTTTTATGTCTTTCACAAATGATATCCTGGAATTATCTTGTACTTTCTAGGTCTCAGCTATGAAATTATCTATTTCTTCCAGGTTTCATCCCTTCTTTCTGGAGAATAATTTAAACAAGGCCTGGGCTGTAAGTGTGCTCACTGGGGTGTAGCCAACTCGAATGCCTTTCAACAGAGAGCTGGTAGATACATTTATAAATACACAACTAAACTTATAACCTATCATCTATTTATCTGTTCAAATTGATAATATCTACACATGTTAACATCCGTGTTTTAGTTTATAAAGATGAGCCTTAATTTATATTTCTTCTAAACCTGTATTTGAGATCATTTAATCTCCCTTGTATAAAAACTGCTCAACTTTAATTCCCAAAGTATCTGGTGTATTTTTCTGCCTATGAATCCCAGAAATTAAATGGTGACATAAACTAATATTAGAAGTACTTAAAAGTAATATAAAGTGGGCCGGAGGATTACCTCAGTGGTTCCGGCGCCTGCCTCGCAAGTGCAAGGTCCTGAGTTCAATCCCCGGTAACCACATACAGTGCTGGGCATGGAGACTCACGCCTGTAATCCCACCATTCAGGAGGCAGAGACAGGGGGATTACTGAGTTCGAGGCTTGCCTGGGCTACATAGTGAGCTCAGGGCCAGCCTGAACTACAAAGCGAGACCCTGTCTCAAAAAAAAAAAAAAATCATTGGAAAACCCACAGAGAGAATTATGACTTTTTCAATTGTTAAAATTCCACATTATATAAATATCTAGGGCATAAACCACCAGCATAATAATGGCACCAAACATGAAGTTTCAGAATTATGGTTGAGGAGTAACTTCAACAATACATTGCTACTCGCCAGGTGTGGTGGCTCACGCCTGTAATCCCAGCACTCGGGAAGCAGAGACAGGAGGATTGCTGAGTTCGAGACTTGCCTGGGTTACCTAGTGAGCCCAGGGCCAGCCTGAACTACAAAGTGAGACCCTGTCTCAAAAAAAAAATATATTGCCATAGATCTGGCTTCAATTTCATATTCTTTAGAGCTGTGTGTACTTTTTTGGAGGTGAACAAACTATAGCAACACACGTTATTTAATAGAAATATTGCTTATTTTTTCATTTCTTCTGTAACATCAGCATTAGTAGTTGGTATATACCACCTGCAAAACCTAAAATATTACTATTTGTTTGTTTACAAGTAAAGTTCATTTACATCATGAGCTTTGGTGTTGGAGATTTTCACGTTTTAATTTTTACCATAAGTATGTGGTCACACAACACCTATACATGCATACATAGGAAGACATGCCATTAAGAGATATTTTACACAGAGTGCAAGTCAAAGGAAAATCTTGCTAATGGCTGACTCCATGTAGCATTGATGAAGTTGCATTGACAAGAATGTCTCTTCTTAAATTTCAAAGTATTCCAGACCTGGATAGTTCATCTGATTAGAGTGTCTGTCACTCTGCGTGACATGCAACCTTTTTGCCAATCAGGCAAATCAAGGTGACTTCCGAAATACGGTAGTGTGTGTCAATTCTATATGGCATCAATTTACCCTTGGGGTGCTGCTAGAGGTTGAACTTTCACATATTTAAAAATCCCTGTATTTCTCATTACCTACTTTGAGAACTGAGAAGAAAAGGAGACATTCTTTGGAAATATTGTTAACACAATACCAAGTTAAAGGCCACGTGGAATGGTGTGATGTCTGTCGGCAGTGCCAAATTGTAGCACAGCTGACACACTCGCCAAAGTCAACAGTAGGGCTGAAGCAACTAAGTCCCCATTAGTTCTACCTAAAATCACACGCATGGAGATAAGGTTCCCAACAACGTGAGTTCTTGTTTGTCCCTGTTGTTTAAAGAAATAACTTTTGATGTTGATTTAGTGTTTTTCTTTTTGTGTAACACCTCACACTTTAAGTGAAAAATACTGATGCTATGCCTTTGAGCTTTTCTGGGTCCATTGTTTGCCTCAAGCCCTTAAAAACATTCTAGGGGTGCCATGAAATAGTCTTTCTGAAATAATAATATTCTGTGTCAGATCTGTTCTTTGATTTCTGATGACTCAGGCTGCTACTTATTTTGTGCCTCTTTCCAGATATATTATGATTTTATGACCGCTTCTTTTACCTGCCATAAAGCACCATCATCACTGCACTGTCAGCTAAGCTTTCTGTCTTCGAGGTGGTGAGGAGGACACACGTGAACACAGGCACCAGGGTTAACTCTTTCTTTGAAAAGAACAGCTGCTAGATCTGTCTGGGATTCACACTTAGAAAGAGACTAGATTTTAGTTTTACAATGCAAGAATTTTCATTGTCCTTTGCTCATTTTCTAACATCCATGAGTTACTTAGGGAAAATGTTTTCTCATGTAAAGATTTCAATCCTAGAGGATGAAGTTTTTGTTTGTTTTTTAAAAAGTAACTAGAAATAAAGAATGCAGAATTCTAAAAAGTAAGAGTGGCCTTTTTGTATAATAATAAAGGCAGTATTCCAAATGCATTCTAGGATTCAGATATTTGTTATTATCTCTCTTTTTAATATTGGTGATATCTATGATTGCCCATACTGTTAACCTACTATTGAAATCACCCGTGCAAGCACCATTCATATTCCTCCCACTTCCATTTTCAGTTCATGGAACTGACACCATAGAGAATGTTCAATGAGGAAATTTTTAAAAATGTCCTTTTACCCTAGAGTCTGAGTATCTTTGATGTACTGAACCTAATCTAAAACCTTTGGGGTAAAATATGTTTCAGAATTAAGAATATTTCAGAATTTAGATAAATGTACAGTGAGTGTACTATATCTATAGATGTATATAACTATAAATTATCTATCTATATAGATATTCATCAGTATTTCTGTAGTGAATCATCTGCATATTCTCAGTGGGATAAATAATCTTCTATCAATTCAAGTTAATTTATTTCATTACTACCAGAAGACTTAAAAGTCAGTTCACATTTTGCTACCACAAACAAATTTCAAAACATTTTAGACTTTAAGCACTGCAAATAAATAACTATTGATTTCTACAAATGGTCAGGAATTTAAATATATATTATATAATATTATATATAATAATTATGATATTAATCCACTGACATTTAAATAATTATAATAAATATTTATAATAATTCATATATTATATAATATTTTATAATATTATATATACAATTATAGTGTCTCTTGTTCAACTACCGAACTCTGTTATGTGACCCTTTCATCATATGTAAGTGGATATGAATATGACTACATTTTAATTTATTTGCAAGAATAGGCTATAGGCCAGATTTGGCCTATGTGGATAGTTTGCCAACTGCTGGTTCAGACGCTCTTCAGTGTTTATAACCTTTGTACATACCTCATGTAACAAATCCACTGCCTAGCTTATAGTGACTCCATTAAATTTGATTTTTAAAATAGGAAAATTTCTTTCAGAAGGTGAAGAGATCTAATAATTTACTGAGCATATTTTGTCACGCCTTCTCAATTTAGCAACCCAAAAACAAAGTTAAAGAAATAGTACTAGAGCTCTAAAATTTAAGTTATAATTTATTTCATGGTTAATATAATGTAGTGTTACATTTGAAAACAAGGGAGTAGCTAGAATCTAGTGGTGTGAGCATCCACTGGATTAGTGCCTAAGAAAAAAATGTTGTTTTTCAGACTTGACTTTAATTTAGGGTGTTCTGTCGATAAAGATGTCAGGCAGTATTTTCTGTCAGTATTCTACTCACCTTGTTTTGTATTCATTTTATTAGAATGCCAAGAGGAAGTGTAAAGTTGGGCTAACATGGGTAAACAAATTAATGACTTGTTCAAGAAAGTCTGCATTTTTCTCAACACAATATGTTATAAGAATTTGATAAGTGAAATTTGTAGAGGCTCCTTGAAGGAGTGTGTTAATAGTGACTGGTATTTGGTCTTCCTCATCTGAAGCAAGAATAGAGGACAGAACACTATGTCCTTTGGATGACTGCCTAGGACACTGAGAAGTTACAGGCCATCAACAGACAGCACATACCTGTGATCTCAGCTCTCTAGGAAGCTGATTCAAGAGGACTGCAACTCAACTTTCGCAAGTTACTTACTTAGCAAGACCCTATTTCCAAACAAAATATTAAAAGGGGCTGTGAATTTAACACAGTGCCCAAAAAAAAAGATGATTGTGTAGGTAAACAGGATTAACGTGAGGGATACCACAATACATTTAGGAAATGGGAAAAGAATTAAGGCTCTACCATGGAGAACTGACTCGAGCACAGTTGTATAAAACATAACTGATACATCGACAATAACTGCTACTTTTTTTTTTTTTTTTTTTTGCTTTTTGAGACAGGGTCTCGCTTTGTAGTTCAGGCTGGCTCTGAGCTCACTATGGTGCCCAGGCAAGCCACCGCGAACTCAGCAATCCCCTTGTCTCTGCCTCCCGAGTGCTGGGATTACAGACGTGAGCCACCATGTCCGGCATAATAACTGCTACTTTTGTCCATTATCTGTCTGAACTGAGTAATGACTCGTGCTAATCCTGCTCCAATTTAGGCGGCTCTGTTTAGCGCCTCCGTCTGTTTTCTTACGCTGACTGGCGGCCTCCATGGGAAGTCTCCCCCTTGTGATTGGTTTTAGAGAATCAGGTTGAGATTATATGGTGTGAGGCCAGTGATCTTTTCTCTTTGTGGTCATAGTCTTTCCAAATTTGACAAACTTTCTTAAAGATATTTTGCTCTTCAGGAAGTTCCTATGTACTTTAAGAGTACTGTTTTTCATAGTGTTCTTCATATCTCGGTTTCCTGGTTAAATAAATGTGCTTTGTGAGACTGGGATAAGACTTTTGTATGTTACATTTTCTGCTTGTGCTTGAAATGGTAGAATAAGACTTCTAAATAAACAAATATGTTTCAACAAGCAAATATATTATAATGACCATTGAAAGTTAACATAGATTAAGGAAGTGAGTGATGATGATACTAGTGCCGCTATGGCTAATGACAGGAAGGTAGGATCAATTTAAGTACTCATTTTGTTGCTTTAAACATATTTGAATTGGCCAACCATGAGGACACTTATGAGAAAAAGGTAATGGCAGTAATATTTGCTTAATGTCTCCTAGACTTAACCTAGCTACTAATTTGATTTTAAAAGACAGTGAACTCATATCATCCATTTCTCTTTAAAAACTTTTAATGTAGCAACTAAAAAGACTAATTTGAGCCTAGAAATCACTTGCTAAATTAGAAAAGGAAGCTGGGGATAAGAACACCAAGAACAAATGACGAAAAGGAAAATTTCTAAAAGATACAATTTTCAGTTGAAAGAATAGGGTCTATTAAGACCCTACAGGTGTATGTTGTGCAACATAATATTTCTTCTACTAGTCCAAATGTACCACAAAGACAATATCCTATCTCTCCTCCATCGTGTCTGGAAACCAGGGCCATGTAGTGAACAGACAAAGACATCTACCCAGCTGCCAGGACTGTGCAATGAATGTAACAGCTCCTCACAAAACTCTGAATGGATTGCCAATTTTTATTATGTTTAAGGCAGGCAGTAATTTCAGTTTTCAATTCCACTAAGTAATAATAGTTATTAATTAGTAAATTGGACCACCAGGTTCTAGAGGTGAGCTAACAGAATGATTAAAAAGGAAAGAGAAAATTCACAGATAATGCTCAGGTTTCATAGAAGCCTGCCACAATCGAGAGTTTATGTTTGTACATCTCTTCAGAATGGATGGCTGCACTTAAGAGCAACTTACATTGCCTACAGTGCTGTCTGTTCAGTAATTGCAGCAAAGTGAGGTACTGCGCCATACATTGTCATAAAGATGTCAAGAAATGAAGGGAGATGTTCGAGGGCTCTGCTTCTAACACTTACATTTTAAATCTGGGGGCATTATATCTAGGGAAGAAAATTCCTGAGATTTTTTCCCCCCTTCCCTTCGACACTTCTTGAGTAAAGGCTTGGCATCAACCTGAAGGAGAATTTCTGAACTCCAGGTAGGTCTAATGCATTGTAGGGGCTAATTTTTTGAGTTTTATATGTCAAATATGACAGCCTTCACATAGGTTTGTGGACTGTTTCAGAGTCCTTGCCAAGGTTGTATCTGGATCATAACAAAATCCCTGAAATATCATTCGAAACTCCTGAAAGATTTGAGATGCTAAAACTTAACTTTATCTTGTAGGATTCCAGATGGGCAAAAATGGAGGTAACATATCTTAAGCCTGTTGGTGTATATTTCCGATACTAAAAGAAGTAGTTGAAAAGTGTGAAAACCAGTCCAAATCCTTTGGAAGCAAGCAGCAATTTGCTGGAGTTAAATGCAATTTATCTAAAAAGCTCTATGGAGGAAACCAGATCTACATATGAAATGGATTGTTCTTGTCGTGGCATAGTGGATTAAATTGTCAAGACAGATCCCAGGGTATTCTTTTTAAGAAAAATAACATATTTATTGTTCTATTAAAATGAGGTATCTCCATGAATTTTATTTAAAAGAAAAATTGACCTACTTTAGTTGGCTTATAAATAAATCAGAAATAAGTATTACTTGAGATTTTGAGAGAAATTTTTATATGCAGTTCTTTCCATCTGAATGTCCTGATTGGCTGGTCATGTCCACTTCCTTAGAGAATAATAGTGTTCAGTTTCCTGTTTGTTTGCTTGTTTTCATCCCTCTCCTTCAAAATTTTATTCTCTTATTTTACTTCTACCTATATTCGTGCTTTTTCTGAATATTTTCTTTTAAGGTCACCATAGTATATCAGAAAAAATATAGCTTTTAGTTTGACGGAGACTAAGCTAAATACCTAATTTCACTACTAAGAGGTGATTTTGACCTTGGGAGAATTGGTCAAGCTATCTAAGCTTTTGTTTCCTTGCCTGTGATTTGTAGTATAATACCATTCAGACTGCTTTTGTTTTTATTTTGAGATGAAGAAAACTTTTCTTGGATTTCAACAAGGACCAAATTGGAGCTAGTGAACTGGAATATAGATACCCATTTTCACTAGTATTAGTGTTAGATGGGCTCAGATATGTCACTGTCATCCTTTTCTACACATTAATAGAAATAAATGGTGATCAATGAGATCATTTGAGTGTAACAGTTGGTACTTAGTAGGTATTTGATATATGTTAGTTTTTTCTACCTGCTTGATCCTCTGTCTCTCTCTCTCTCTTTCCCATACACACATAACATTAAGTCTGATCTGTGTCCATAAATGTGTGTAGCTTTAGTGACCTTCTGTTCATCTATTTTCCATATATGTTTATGCATTTCTATTTTTACTATCTTCATTCTACTTTTTTGTTCATTTTTTAGGAAAAAAAATCTCATTTGCCTTAAAAATAAATGTAAGGCCTACCTACTGAGTTTTGTGATTTGGGCCCCCCACACACATAATTTTGAGTCAAATATGTAAAAGTGTAAGAATGATGAGGTCAGACATTAAGATCAGTGGTTCCTGTGCCTGCCTAGCAAGTGCTAGGTCCCTGTTTTGGTCCCTGGTTGGATCCCCGGTAACCACATACAACAATACTGGGTTTGGATACTCATACCCACCAGCAATCAGTACCATATACTACAATGCCAGGCATGGTAACTCATGACTATAATCCCAGCACTCATGAGACAGAGGCAGGAGGATTGCTGAGTTTAAGGTTTGCCTGGGCTACGTAGTGAGCTCAGGGCCATCCTGAACTACAAAGTGAGATCTGTCTTAAAAAAAATTTTTTTTTAATTTTAAAAAGTGTAAGAATGAAACTCTTAATTTCCATTAGGAGAAGACAAAATTAAATACTTATTTAGACAGAAGGTTGTAAAATATACTGGAAAGAAAAAATAGATAATTGATAGTATTAAACTGAAAAAAGATTTGAAATAAAGTAAAGCTGATTAATGTTTATCACAAAAGATTAACTTAATCTTGTCCTGACTCATCACCCAAGCAGCTAACCAACTACCTACACAAGGAAAACAAAACTCATCAAAATAATTTGTTATGGAGATTAAGAATTTCAATAAAATATTTAGCTGTCATTTCAGTTTTTATTAGATAACAAGAAAAAAATACATGTTTCTGTTTTTAATCTAAGGCTATGATCTGTAAACTCCCAGCATACCAAGGATTGTGGAAGACAATTCAGTAAAGAGACTGGCAGGACGGGAAAAGTGTTTGATAGCTATGATGCTCTCTGGGAGTTTCCAGTTATCACCCTCATTGAACTCTTCTGTCTTTAATGGTTTGCAATGCCTACAATTCACATTATTCTGTCTCTAATGCTACTCAGTAGTTTTATTTGATCACCTGCACAATACCCCCCTTTTTTTTCATACAACTTCTTATGATCCTGTATAGCACTACACTATGCTTGGAATAGAGTCTGGAGCTGTCATACAAGGTCACCTCAAGGCCTCAGTGATGAGACATTTTGGGTGACTTGAAATTATTTCAATTGGCTGTTTGTAGCTGTAAGATTCCAACCTACATTATTCATAGTGACTCAATTTCATATTTATATTAATAGCTCATTGAGCAAACATACCATACCAGACTATACATATATATACACACCCACAAATGTAAATTTTTCAATGCATGTATATATATACCCATATATTATGAATATGCAATTTTTCAATACACTCTGTGATCTTGAATTCCCAGTGAAATATGTTTCTATTATCTTTGCCTATTTTCATTTCAAAAACTGTAAGAATGCATTGATTTTTGAGACAATTATTGGAGCTTATAGATCTTATTCCTTCTGATTCGTTATGACTTTTAGAATTAAAAGGTTCATTAGTAGTCCCAAAGGGAGTTTCTATGTTCCAGGATAGAAATGGGATAACATGGGTTATGGAAACAGTTTTGCAATGCAATGTAAAATACTGGGTAAAAACTGATAATTGGAGTCAAGTAAATAACTGAAGGCACAATCTACATGACATCATCTGTAAAACATCCAAAAATCTTGATAAGATGTATTTTTATGTTTTCTTTAGTTTTTATATCTTATAGTTGACACTGAATTGTATATCAATAAAAGTATTATACCAAGTAAAATATATACTTAACCCCTATCAGGCACAGGGGCCAAAACAATGACATTTTGAGATATTTATCATGTAACAGATAAAATAAGGCTTATGTAGATGAAACAATTACAAAATTGTTGAACCACATAATCAGTGACTGACAGGTATTGGCAGGTATAAATCAAAGTAGGATGTTGTTAGCAGGTGATGACTTCATGAAGGAGAAAAATTTTAGGGTGTTGATATTTAAATAGAGAGAAAGAGAAATGAGTACATTTCAGTGATGAGAAAAAAAAAACATGAAAAGACATTTAGAAATAGAAGTGAACTTTGGGAGCCAGCTTGACTAACAGGAAGAGAGAATAGGGGAAGAGTAGGGATAACTTAAAAGGTAAGAAGAAACCAATTTATAGAACATCTAAGTCAGCCAATGAAACCTTAGAATAGGTAATAGGTTGCTATGTGAGATGTATTTTTAACTATATGAAAGTTCTATTTTTACAGTAATACTCTGACAGCATAGGTCAGTGTGTCAAAGTTCTTAAGTCTCTGGTTCTGTGTGCATTTTATGGCAACACATGAAGTGGTTGTACTTTTCCTATTATTTAGAAAATGGGAATGCTATAAGAAAATAGAAAGTAGACAAATGTTCTTGGAAGCAAAAAAACTGAAATGTGGATTCTGGAAACTACATATATCTGTATCTTAGAAATTTCACAATTAATTTGTAGTCACCAATTTGAAGGAGAAAAGCCTAAGAACATTGAAGCCGTCACAAATTCACTGAAAATAAGTGATGACATAGGAGAGACATTTTTTGGATAGAATTCTTATGCCACGAGATCTTATACTTTTCATTAACCTATTGCTTCATGAAAGAGTATGATAGGTGCCTGTATGGCTGCTTAAATACCTAAATGAGAAGAGCACGTTTATGTAAATCAAGATTTGTCAGAATTGCTAGCAACATTTTGTGGCTCAAGACTAGGAAAGTCTGTAGAAAATGATGTTATAGACTAATTCCTTGTTGATTAGCCATTATGTTGAAGTTAACAGATTGATACTAATTGGAAAGTTCATGTTTGGTGTGTTCAGTGTCAAAAAACAACCTGTATAGTCATATTCACTCAGTACTTTTAACCCTCCCGCCCAAAAAAAACCAAACAGAATAAAGGTCACATTTGTATGAATGGCACCCAGTTTTAAGTGTTTATACATTTGTTGATAGATTCAGTTGAAAAAAGAGGAAAAAAAAAAAAAAGCTAGAGCAGAGACCTCTTCCCCAAATAGTTAAATCCATAACCTGAACCTAGGAGTCTGACTGATTTATAGTAACAAAGATGAGTTGAGAGCTTTGGTAGAGACAAAAGAAATAACCTGAAACTTTATACCCCAAACAAAGGACAATACCAGGACATAAGTAAAGGCTCACACAGAAAGCAAGAAAGCCTTGGGAGAAAATTGGATTTCATTAGCCATGAGAAGTCTTCTTTTGGAGCTGAAGGAGGAAAACACAGATTTGGCCTCTATTAAAGCGATACTATGGCTCGCTGCCATAAGCCTATCTTAGCCTTTGTACATTTATTAAACGATGTTGTTCTCCTTTTGGAGTTGATTACTATACAAAGAATTGAAGCTTCCCCCACAGGAGGATTAGAAGAAGGAAGAACACTGTCTCTTAGCCATCAGGAGGCAGGAGTTACAAACTTGCATTGATCGAATCCAAATGTGAACCACTTGTAGTGTCTCAGCTGCTCCTGTTCTTTCCCTTTAAAAACAGTGTTGGGTTCCAAGGAATTCTCTTTAGCACAAGAGCGTCTTCCCAAGGTGGCCAGGGAAATCTGTCTTTTCTGAATGAATTAGTGCTGGGCCATCCTCAGAACCAGTGACTCTGATTGATACACATAGTTATATTGTGAGACAAGTAGCTCATTCAAATATCCTGGATTTCTCTTGTTTGGGAGATCCTTCACTAAAACGTGCTTTCTCTGAGGCCCCAGGGATATCCTTAGGCTCACAGAAACTCATTCCTTATGAGGAAATTCCTTAGGAGGAAACCTATCCATGTTGTTTCATTCTCTCGGCTATCTAATTTAAAGAAAAATATTAATGTAAGTCACTGATTTACTTACCCCACCATTGCTGCCTTCTTCAGCATTTTCTGCTTGAGAAGAACATTGGTACGTCTCTGCTTGGCAAAAGCCTTCTTCACACAGTCCCGATTAACTAGCACCTCAGTACACTATAAAGTGAGGGTGTGGGGAGCTGAGGTGAGTATCTGTCCAGTCAATGGATCACAACACACTTTCTATTCAGTTCTGCACCTGTATGAACTGTGACTAAATTCCTAACTAGTTTTAACAATCATTCTAAGATAAACATGAATTTTTTTTCAGGAAAAGTTGCTTCCTGAGTTAGTATGACTTTTATCCTACCAAGTTTGAAACAGTAGCCTAGTCATAATATTTCCAAATTCTTTGACTGTTTGGGGGACTGACTTGCATTTCATGATCTACAGCACAGTCCAGGGGCCTCACCTCCCTGCATTAGAAGAAAGGCCATGTCCCATCAGACCACTGACAGGCAAGAGCTATCATTCCCTCTCTGTGTGCCAGTTACTGCACCAGGAGTTTTACATACAGTATTGACTTAATTTTTGAAACAACTCTGTTAGGTAACTATTATCCTCCTTTGAAAGATAAGGAAGCTGGTGTAAAAAGGCTGCACCCAAGGTCACGGAACAAGATAAGCAGCAGAATAGGGGTTAGAAATAAGTGATCTGACATTTCCAAGTTCCCAAGAGAGCAGTGGAGCTAAGCCAAGGGGCCTGGATTCAATCCTGGCTCCGCCACGGACCATCTGTGAATTCTGTCAACACTTGTAACTCCATTGCACCTCAATTTTACCTTGAGTGAAATGTCGAAGGTAATATATTTATTCGGACTTGCCCTAGGTTTCATTACTTAATGTAAAATACTTGGAATAGTACATGTAATGTAGTAAGTGCTTAATAGATCTTAAAGATTATTTTTAAAATCCTATAGAACTGGCCTTCAGTATCTTGTAAATTAGCAATTAATAGTTTAATTTTTTGTTTTATTCTCTGTGGTATTATATCAGGAATCAAACAATCTCATGGAGTCACTGAAGAAATTTATAAACTCTTTAAGGCCTAGGCCTTTTGTACTCTTCTAAAAGCTACACAATTACTCAGTAGAAATTAGACACACCATTGCTCATGTAATGGATGATTGAAATATATGGTGAACGTCTAAAATTAAAAATTTATTATAGTAAAGGACACATTGCAGTTAATTCTTCTCAAACTACTCTCCCACATTTTGGACACACTTATCCCATTATTTTCCCACTTTGTTTTCTTGAAGTTCTTTGTGGTGAGTGTCTTTAGAAGGTACGACATAAAGAATATAGCCAATCCTTCTGCTAAGTGCCATCCAATGAAAGGCAGGCTTTCAAAAGTATTACAATGTGTCCGCATTTACCTTTTCTACCAGATCTGGCACTTATGAGACTTCTGGCTCTGCCCCAAAGTCAAAATGGCCACACACACACACACACACACAATCACAAAAGATGTTTTGAATCAATTTAAGGCATTGAGGCAGCCACAAGAGCACAAATAAAGACACTCATGAAAGGGGACTTCCAGAAAAGCTTCAGAAAGTGACAAGAATTGGGTGTGGTAGAAGGAAGAAGAATATTGAAAGGGTCTAATGGTACTGTGTCTTTAACTGTTCTTATTCCCACTGCTGCTTTTGAATAGAAAACACTGGCAACTGATATGAGAGCCCTGAAGAATACTTCATGTTGAGCTGGAGACCCAGAGGGGTGGCTCGAATTCTCATGACTGTTGATTAGATGATCATTGGGGCCACTCATATTTTGACACACCATATGCAGATGAACCTTGTGAGAATGTCTTCAAGGTTGGAATTGGCTTAATGGAATTTGAACAATGCTTGAAGAAGAGAAGAATTGGCTAGGTTAGAACTAAGTGGAGGCAGAACCAGGAATAGATCTTTAACTCTACCAGGGAAGCTAGAGCCTGTGGAGTCAATCTACCAAACATAAGAACATCTTTCCAACCAAAACCCTAAATACAGAGCTCTTTCTAGACTGGACAGGAAAAGTAACTGAAATTGTTATGTTTCACAGTTACCAGGAGCTTACATGGATGGACTGAATGACAATTTAATCAAAGGATAGACTTCAGGTAACCTATGTCTGACTTACTAGTGATTCTTCTTCGTGAATCCTTCTTGTTATTCCTTATATTTCCAGGAAGATGATTAAATGCATGTACTAAGGTGATTACATGTATGTAATAAGATGGTTGCATGTATGTAGTAAGTTTGGAAAGAGAAGTACATATAAGACATAGCAAATGTTCAGAGGTTGGAAGCAGGGGGTGTGGCGTAATTGACTGGCTTCTTGTCCACGTTGACATGTGCTGACATCCTAGTCAGTGTAAACTCATTGTCCCCAGGAGTCCTGTAACACTCTTCAGTTGGTGCCAAGTCTTTGTTAGTTTTGGAAGCCAAGGGTGCATATTGAGATGAGGCAAATAAGAACATTTCTATTTCGTGAAGCTTTGAGGATAGGAAAATGGAGAGAGCAAATACATCAAATTGGCCCACTCCTGGGAGAGTTGGAAAAGCCGTCTGTGGTTCCTGGCAGTTGTGGTGCCAGCAGAACTAGCTGAACTAGACCTGCAGTGGTTTGTCCTTAGTTTGTAAATGAAGGCACTTCCACATGCTTGGCAATGGGTAAAGAAAAGTTAGCCAAGCACATCTTCCCTTAATATAAAATGAGAGAAGGAAGGATGGAAAAAAGAATGACAGTAGGAAAGAAGGGGGAGAGACAGAGAAAAGGAGAGGCAGAGAGAGAGAGAGAGAGAGGCACAGAGAGAGAACTGAAAGGTACTTTTTTATGCTGTAAGGTAAGGGAAATTTACTCTGATCTGCCTGCTTCATTTATACTAAATTTAGAATACTAAAGAAAATAGTGTTTGGCTATTTGCTGTCTAAATTCAGAGGGCTTCTATGGACATCTCTTCTCACAGAATAAGCCATCTGTAATGAGGCAGTGTTCCACGATATCAATTTTGGTTTTTAGATTTTTTAATTGAGTTCGTTATTGGTACATTTGATATACACATCATGATCACACTCAACATTGAGAATTTGTACCAGTAAATGACATGACTTAGTTCTCATTTTTATCCATCCCTCTGCCCATCCTACAACCCCCTGCCTCCTACGTACATATGTTTTGTTTTAAAGGTAAAATGCACGAAGTTTGGCTGAAGGTAAAGCCTGTTCTCCTCTGCTCTGGTGATAGTCACACCCCACACAGTGGCCCTTTAGCCTTGAATTGCCATTTTATGAATACTGTTGCTTTGCTAAAATGATGTTTGAAGTTTCTGGCTTATGTGGATAGCACAGCAGGAGGAAGGGAGGCTCAGTTACCTCTTGGCAAATTAGATGAAGGCTATGGATTCCCAGCCAGGACCTGGATGGTTCTTTCCCTTAACAAGGCAATCTAATTGGCAGGGATGCCTCTGCCCTTGGCCTAAGAAAGTGAGGACAAACAACTCTAAGCAAAAGAAGACTGTACTTCTGTTGTCCAGTCTATTTTATATGGACTAGTCACTAACTTTAGCCCTTCTCTTTACTTGGTTGATGCTGCCCTTACGTGTTCTTCTTTCCCCTTATTTTTTTGCCTGAAATGAGATATTTATTTCTGAACAATTTCATTTCAAGTCAAAGATTATGATTATCTCACAGGACAAGGGTAGAAACTATAAATTTGGAAATAAATGTAGTATTTGCATTTTGTATTTATTTGCATGCCCTATATGTGGTTGTCTAGCATTTTGGTCTCAGGATTCCTGTACAAACTTAAAAATTACTGAGGACACTGAAAATAGCATTTTTATGTGCGAGTTACACATATCAAAGTGAAACACAGAAATTTAGAAATATATTATCATAAATACACCACAAAATATGTACATATATTTTGTGTCTATCTATAATGTACATACATATATATGCAATTTTTATTGTATTTATAACTGAAGAGAGAAGGAAGAAAGGAATCCATTTTTAGATCTGAAAGTAATGATACATAGATACTAAAGGGTTTATAATTGTTATATTTAATAAAGTAAATATAGGTAGTGAATTTTTGGTAAAAGTGAAGAGAAAAACTCAGTTCATATCTGAAAATTCACATATTTATTATCTAAAGTTAGAATATTTTCATGTGAGTGCACATACTGTTAGTTAAGGTGTATGATGTCATGCTCAAGCCTGGTTATGTAACCTTTGGAAAATTCCAGAATAATACACATTCATAAAGAATAAAAAAGTAAAATGAACAAACAAAGCAAAAGAAACAACCAAAACAAAATGCACAAAAATCATAGTTGGTTGTTAATGGACACTCTAAATTCATTAAATTGGGTCTTAGGGACCTTTTAATTTGATGGCTTGTTGAGTGTTGTTGCTGGGCTATTGGATCAATAGAGTTGAAACTAAAATGCTTTACTTACTAGCTGAGTATCTTTGAACAAGTTAGTTATCTCTTCATTTCATCATCTCTAGAACTAGATAATAAATACCAGAAGGTGAATGCTCATTTTGTTTTATGATGGAAAACCAACCACAATTGCCCCCAGCCCCTTCTCATCCCTTTCAATTGCTACATCAATAGGATTCAAACATTTGGGGCAGGGATGACAACTTCTTTGCACCATGCAACATCAAAAGAACCTTTGAGAACAAATTGGCATGGTCTGTAAGTAAAGATGAACCAGTTCTCCTTCTATTAATATAGGGGTTTGGGCACAATTGGTACTAAAATGTTTACAAGGTAGAAGAAAGACAAACAAGAGCTTTTCTGTGCAGGAGTAAGGCATTACTTTAGTAACACACAGAGGAAGAGTTGACTGGGAGTCATCAAGGGTTAGAAAAGCAGTAAGGACATGGCTTTTGCTGTTCCATACAAGTGGCCTTTTATATGGATTGCAATATAACACTGCAACATATAGATTTAGAAATGTATATGTCAGTACATGTGTGCATGAGTGTGTGCACAAGATGAGACCAAAATATATTATGCCAAAAAAGAGATGTGCTCAATAAATAATGAAAACATGTTCAAAAGACAGGGGACCCAGTGTAAAAGGAGCTTCCACCTGCATGCTCTGAACAATTTGAACATTAGAATAGATTAAGACAGGAAGAGAATAGAACTCAATAGGTAAAGTAAGAATCCTTGAGTTCTTAGTAATACAGATATAGAGAAAGGGAGTGCTTTCTCCTCTCTCTTGCATTAAAAAAAAAAAACAACTAAACACTGTTGAAAGAATGAGAAATTAGAAATCACCATTAACAAATGTTAATTTCCAAATTATATTTATTTCATTGTGGTTCTTAGGACTGTGTCTTGGTTTTAAAAATGCACTATGATGTATTTTGAGGTAGAAGAGAGAGAAAAACTAAGAACAAGAGAGACAGAGTAAAAACAATGTATCTAAAAATTATAGGCATGCAGAATTTTTTTGCATTGTTCTTGAAACATTTTTGAAAATCTGAAACTATGTCAAATTTCAAAACATGACATTAATAAAATAAAAAAACTTGTTATATCATATGTGATCTATAAGGATGTACCAATTATATTCTGTGACCTAAGAACTGTTGGTTAGAATCTGGATACTAAAATTAGGTGGCGAGCATGCATTTCAAATTCTAAAATCTACAAATTCCTATCTAGAAATGAGGGGTGAGTATAGGTAATTAGTATACTAAATTTTACAAATTTTTATCTCACTATAAGTATTATTCAAGATATATATTGGCCAGAAATACTACACAAAATGTTTACCCTTTTGTAAGAAAATTGCAAGAATACCCTCTAAAACAGAACTTCGTTGAGGATTCCAAACCAGTTCACACAACAGCCTCTGATTGGAAGATTTCTGTTCTTACTCTAAATAGAAATCTAGCTGAATCCTACTAATAGATTCCTGTTTCATGTATGTCTTGTAACCTTTTCAGCAAAAACGGAAAAAAAATCCCATAATTCTTCAGCTTATTGTCAAGCCAAGTACCTTGTGCTTGCTTTCTGGTCAATATTTATTTGGTGGGAAGTTGGTATTCACTGTAACATACTGTCTGTGCCATACAACCCAGGAGGAGTGAATTTGAGTTACAGTGGTACTTTGGTTTGCAAACTTAATTTTTTCACAATTCTAGTTGTAGAATTCCTTCTATGATTCTTGTTGCAACCAAACTGCAAGCGTGAATTTTGAACTGAGATACCATTGTTGTGTCCTAGGGGTATAGCTACCATGCTTTGCGTGGCTTAAAGAACAGAAATCTATTTCCTCACTGTTTTGGAAGCTGTGAAGTCTAAAAACAATGTATAGGAAGGTCTGGTTTCTTCTCAGTCCTCTGTTCCCTTCTTGCAAACTGATATCATTTCTCCTCACATGACCTTTGTTTTGTCTGTGTTTCTGGTCCCTCTTCCTCTTATAAAGACCCCAGTCATGGGATCTGACCTAGGACCCAACATTGAAGGCTCATTTTTTTTTTTTTTTTGAGACAGGGTCTCGCTTTGTAGTTCAGGCTGGCCCTGAGCTCACTCTGGTGCCCAGGCAAGCCGCCGCTAACTCAGCAATCCTCCTGTCTCTGCCTCCTGAGTGCTGAGATGACAGGCGTGAGCCACCACGTCCGGCATTGTGGTATGCGGCGTTGATTGTTGGTGGGTGTGTCTCCACGTCCAGCATTATAGGTGGTTACTGGGGATGGAACTCAGGACCTTACGCTTGCGAGGCAGGCGCCGGAACCACTGAGCTAACCCTCTGGCCCTGAAGGCTCATTTTAATTGGATCCCCTCTTCAAAGATCTTATCTCTAAATTTGGTGCCATTCTGGAGCATTGGAGTTAGAGTGTCATCATTCAAATGGAGGTGGCGAGGTTTCAACCTATAATTAAGACTCAGAACTCAAGCTTTCCTCTAACTACTGAAAGTTCTGCATATGTATCAGAAGAACCTAACAACTGTGAATGAACAGATGAGCTTCCATCAGTACCTAATGCCTAGAACAGAGCCACTGTGGCTGCAAATTTGCTAAGCTGTTGCTCAGTAGATGCAAGATGCAAATGTTAACCCAAACTCTCCTGGGTCACTTCCAAATCCACTAGGTATGGATCCCCAGAAATATCTCAGGATACTTACTAGTGCAAAGGGTAATGGATGTGATGTGTGTTAGTGAGGTTGCTAGGGGAATGATTTGCTCCAACCTGAGCCTCCTGAGCTATGCCGATGGTTACCATGCACTCCCATTATAAACACTAATGGTACAGAACACCTGTGATGATTAACACCCTTCACACAGAACGGATGCCTCATTAACACTACCTGGAGGCTAATACGATTGATAAAGGGTATTCATCCCTCATTTTCTATGCGCAAAACTTCCCAGGTCATTCTGTGATCTCCTTAAAGCTAATTGTATAGTACAATATTGAGTGATGGAGAAATTTAGTTCAACAATAGGTACAGTAAATAGCAATGCTTGCATATGATACTCAAAAAGTTTTCAATATCAAGTTGTTAAAATTTTAAAATTAGTTTGTTGACAGTTTGCTGTTTGTATAAAGAGTTGTGATTATTCTACAAAGATTAAATACCGTGTAAGTAAAGAATGAGTAATTCTAGCCATATATAAGAAAATCATTTCTTAGTAAATTACACTGAAACACACAGAGAAAATTTTCAACAATACTTTTGTAATTTAGTTATGAATTAGAATTTGACTGGTATAATATTTGCCAAAATATGTACAATTCACATCACTTCTATGTGGACACATTTACAGACTCTGACATGAAAATTAACCATAAAACATACATAATACCTATGATGGGCTTATTTTTCCATGGTCCTCAAAGGAAAAAGGTAGTCTTGAATCTGCCAGTGTCCCTGCTCATTAACACTTATGGATTCATGGCTGAGAGATGATGGCTTTCTACTTTCAGTGATAAGTGAATTTAACCCTAATATGAAAATGCTTAAAAGTTTTTAGTTTGTTTTGTTTTGTGGCAAAAAACACTAAAATCACCAATGCTTGGTTGAATCCTATGAGCATTCTCCTTCTTACTCATATGCCAGACTTTATTTCTGGCCCCTTTTAACAGACGTAAGAAATACATGCTGCATATTTCCCCCTAGAGTCTGATGGTTGATGAGCTATTTTCTTTGTGGTGGGACTAGTCAAAGCCATTTTTCGCCTAGCAGCACGGCACTTTTTAGTTCTGGCTTCCAGTTCTGTGTCACTCGCTCAACAAGCTTTGTGTGTACAGGAGTGGTCCCCAAGGCCCGCAGGAGACATGGGGATGAACAGCCCGGACTGTGCTAGAAGGATTTGCTGACTGACTGTGGGAGTGCAGGAGGCAGCCTGCTCCCAGCTGTTGGCTGCTTTAGCTTATGTACAGTTGGCCAAAGCATCTTGTTTGACTGCCATGCTGCCCCTCAGCTGGCAGCTTCCATCCAGTGACCTGGTGAGGTGAGGTTTCGGGACCAGGGTGATTTAGGAGGGGGGCACTGGCAACCAAGTTGCTCTTCAGAACTTGCTTCTGGTGACAGAGGATTTGTGGGGGCTGCACAGCACTTTGATTTCTTTCTCTGTCTGATTTTGCTTCTTTCCCCTTCTTTTCATAGGTGATTATTCCTAATTAGCACCCTATACTCCATTTCAGTTTGGGACCAACTAGTGAAGAACCTGAACTTCGGCAGAGCTACCATATGTCTTATTTCTCATCATCCCTGAGTTTTCTTCCCACTTTCCTGGAAGCAGAGAAGTAGGACACCTGATAATTGCACCTGAGAATTCAGTTCTGGGATTAATATCATAAAATTTTTAAAATGTATGCAGGCTTTTGTGTATATGTAACTTCCTTCTTCATATTGTGGGCACCGACAAATACAGAGAGCTGAGGTACACTTCCTGTTGGCGGAAATCTGGTGGTATTGAGATGTGCCAGTGTTCTTCCGCTCAGGAATATCGGGGCCATTTTGAGGATTCTGAGAGGTTTTACCCCAAAGAACAGAAAGAAGTGTCTAAACTAGGCCCTGCATTCTGTTTCTGAAGTATGGCCAAGGAAGAAGAGAACACTGAGATTGTAAGGAAAGCTAGGAGGGAAGTTGAAGGAAACATACAAAACTTTTTTCTCCATTTCCCTGGAGAAGAGGAACAGTGAAATTCAAGCAACAGGAGATGTGTTTATTATGACAAAATGTCCTCTGAAGAAAAGTGCTACTATATTTATTTAAGCAAAAGACATATTTTCTTCCTAAGGATAGTCATTCATTCATTGTGTACCCACTGTGAGACACCTGTCTGTGTTTTCGAGGCATTATCACCATTCAACATTGACACCATGTGTGCCAATCTCCACTCATCTGGGCTGAATCCATTTGTAAGAGACCGGAACAATTTGATTCACATAAGGAAGTAGCATGAGTTTTACCTGAAACTTAAATTTCTGTGAAGGAATAAATGGCTTTGCCCTTGATCTGCACACTGAATTCTTTTTAATATTAATGTGCTACTTAAAAATGCATCATTTGCCTCCAAAGTAGCTCAGTGGGCGGCATTAGAGCCCCTGGGCAGTCTACAGGCTCAGAAAGAAGCCGCTGATGGCTATTTATCACACACGGCTGCTGGCTCCCAAGGATCAAAACTTTAAGCACAACTTGGCAGGGAGGAGGGATTCTATCTATTGCCCGATATTGAAACCTTAAGCTTTCTGTGACCTGAACTACCTAATTCTTCCAAAGACAGCTATATAATAATACTACTTATTTTGAAGGTCAAAATCTCATATTTCTTTCCTTAGCTACATCACAGGTGTCTGGAAGTAGAACACATCCTGTGGCTTGTTTCCAAACCAGTGGAGATATCAACAAACACAGAGGGTAAAGTACACTTCTGGTATCTCAGCCTGTTTGTAGCAAGCTTAAAATATCCTTTTTGTTTCTAAGGAGGCAACATACTGAAAGACATATTTCCAGCCAAATTTATGGACTGCTGCTATTCCCACCTTTATTCTGTGCTGCTAAAAATATAGGATTAGACTGGAGGCAGACAGATGCCATAACTACGGTAGGAAAGAAATATAAATTCTAGGAGGGAAGCTCTAGACACCGAGATAGAACCATGAAAATATAAGCTGAGTGGTTCAGCTTTAACTCAGCAGAAATACTTTTTTCTATTTAATGTTTGTTATTCTCAAGTGATAAATATTATGGAAAAGAGTCCAGGAGCAAGTGAAACTAGAGTTTCTTATGAAAATAAGCACGGGCCTGAAGACATGTTCTAAGTCCCATATACTTGTCTGACTGGCTGATGGGGACATAGCTAATCAGGTACCATGTCAGATGGGGACTACAAGTTATATTCAGCAAAATTTGATCTGTTCTCATCCCCAAAATATTCTTGGACTATTTCACTTGAAATATTTCTGTATCTTTCTAACATGAATAGTGTTTAGGAATCATGTTGGTTATTTAAAGGAGAGACTTTTGTAAGACAGAGAAAACAAGCCATTAAGTAATAGAACATGTTCTTATGAAGCAATGAACATGTGTTTATGGGGTAATTTTTTTCTACAAAAAGTTGCAAGACAGCCTACCCCACTTTAGGCAACACTCTTGTTCCTTTCTTCATTTATTCATTCATCCATAAATAAAGCACTTATTAAGTTTGTATTACCTGAGACAGAGTTATCAGAAGGCTGAGTTCCTTAATATGCTCCATTGGTATCACATGGTCAAAACCTATAATGGTTGATTGATTGCCCATTATTTATCTCTCCTTGTATCTATGACTTTTCCAGGTTGTGTGCACTAGCCTATACTGGCTGAGCCTTGTAGTCTGTTTGACCAGTGGAACAGTGCCAAATGTAGAGTGACCATAGGCCAGGAAGGCTTGTGTTATAGGGCCTTCCCATCTGCCATAAGCAACAGAATGTATCTGAACCATTCTGTTGGAGATGGAGATACATGTTGAACAGAGCCTTCTTGTTCCAGGCATCTGTGCCATGAAGATCCTACGTCATTCCACAGCTAGTCTTCTCCTAGACATATGTGGAGACCCAACCAAGGTCAGCAGAATGTCCCTGCCGATCACATATCTCTGCCAGTCCATGCAAGTAATACAGATGAGTCATGTTCAGGTCAGGTCTGAGAGATCAGGAGCTAAATCAGTTTTCTATGCCACTGCCATCCTTTGGTTGTTGGGAGGTTATATTGCAGCCAAAGCTATCTGATATATTTTACCACAGGCAAGGCCTACTCCTCCTCCTGCTGGAGAAGTTTTGGTGGAATTTAAAATTCCATTCTGAGGGCCAGAGATCTAGCTCAGTGGTTCCAGCGCCTGCCTAGCAAGTGCAAGGTCCTGAATTCAATGCCCAGTACTCACACCCATTGGCAATCAGTACCATATACACAAATGCCAGGCTTGGTGGCTCAAGCCTGTAACCCCAGCACTCAGGAAGCAGAGGCAGGAGGACTGCTGAGTTTGAGGCTGACCTGGGCTACATAGTGAGCTCAGGGCCAGCCTGAACTACAAAGTGAGATCCTGTCTAAAACAACAACAACAACATCAATTCTCAGCAGATGCAAAGCTCTTTATAAGGGTGCATATTTTTGCTCTTAAAACTATCCTGGATTTAAAGCATTTGCCTAAAGTGCATTAAATACATGACATACTTCCAGGTATACTCAGAGGGTTTCCTCTGGCCTGTGTGGTGTGAGCTGTACCCTGTTTTGGCCAGTGTACTTCTCAGTATGCTTGTGCACACAAGCTTCTCTGTCCATACCACAGCCCTTGGAGTCTTTCATGATCCCACTCACTCTTTACCCTAGCCTTAGGCACCCTTTAGCCAAAGGTTTTCAAAAAAGAGACCGAGTTTCACCATGCAGATAAATCTTCTGACTGAAGTAAAATGCATATAATTTTATTTGATAGCATCTTTTTTTTTTTTTTTGAAACAGGATCTCACTTTGCATTTCAGGCTGGCCCTGAGCTCACTATATAGCCCAGGCAAGCCTCGAACTCAGCAATCCTCCTGTCTCTGCCTCCCGAGTGCTGGGATTACAGACATGAGCCACCACACCTGGCACAGTAGCATCCTTTTTGATTAATTTAGATATTATTTAGGAAGATTACATTCTATGGAATAATTATTATTGATTATATGTTGCATATGTAGTCATGTTTATGATCAATTAGGCATTCAAGTTGTGACCCAAAAAGTAAGCTAACATGTAATATTGAAAATAAAGTGGATGGATATTGTGAAATAGAAAATATTCAAAGGGAAATATGGTGGAGGAGTGAGTAATGAGAGATAAAGAAAAAATGCGATGGTAATAAAAAAGGAAAACAAAGCTTACGTATTTAAGGGGTTTGGGGGTAGGTAGGGGAATGGTAAAAATGAGAATTAAATCATATCATATATTTACAAGTTCCCAATATTGAGTGTGATAATGATGTGTATGTACAATGTACCAATAAAGATAAAAATAAACTAAAAAAAATTTTTTTAAATGTTCAGCAAATTTTCTATACTGGCAATGTCTGTCCAGGGATAACATCAGTTGTATATTTCTAAGTGTTTGCATAGGAAACACAGAATTATAGACCTCAGAAGGTCTCCAAGATTAAGAAAAAAATTTTAAAAAAGTGTTCAAATCAAATCAATAAAGTAAGATTGCTGTCAACATTTTAATTAGGTAAAAAATTTCAAATTTCTTAGTAGAAACTTAAAAGTATATTTTGCTATGAAACTTCTCAGCTATGCAATCTTTATTTGTGGTGTTTTATCTTGACTATTTAAATTTTTTCTCTATAATCAGTTTGTCACATTTGAGACCTCCATGGTTACACCTGGGAAGCATAATAGAAAACTTAAATCCCAGGATTTTTGAAAAAAGCCTGATTCTAATTCTGCCTTTGTCTTTTATTCTAAGTTTTATTGGTCAAATCACTTCACTTTCCTGAGCCTCACTGTTTTATCTATAAAGCACAATGACAGAGCCTAGCTCAGAGGTGGAAAGGAGAGTAGAATACTTACTCCAAACAGCTCACAACCAGCAGGCAAGCGAGAGGTGATAGTGACATTCACTCTCTCTACTCTCTGCCTAATCTGTAGCAATCTTGTGCTTGTGGTTGTCTGAGAGGTGACTTGCTGGATTATAAAGATAATGGAGTTATACAATGGATAGCACCAGATTCCTGGCAAACAATGGATAACACAAATAAAACAAAATTCAGGAGCTTAGCACCGTACACAAGACTAGTCACCTGTGAGGGACGCCTCACTGTGTGCTCAGATGGCACAGGAAAGGTGTCAGAAGCATGAAGACTTTCAGCACCTCTTCAAAAAATGATGCTCTTTTAAAAATAGAAATCATACTTCTATGAATCTTGAATTCAGAGGAAGATAGTTCCAGGTGCTCTTCTCCAGCCCAGGCATTTGCACTCGAGGTGATGCAGAGGCATCTGTTCAAGATGTTAGGGAGGGATATAATCTAGGAATGTGGTTTGGTCAGATCTGAGTTCACAATTAGGATACCACAGGTAGAGAAATTCTAGCAGGGACTTAAGACAGTTTTTGATTCTAAAATTTCTTTGGGGTTTCTGAATGAAGATTGACACTTGGCAAGTTGGGCTGGGCTATGAAATTATATTCCATGTGTTGTGGAAAAGAACAGACAAGTTCAAACTCCCAAGATTGTGGGTAGTTACCTAGGGAAATAGGTGTTTGTCATTTCCTCTGAAACAAAAATGTAATCAACTAATAACAACTGAGATTTATCTTGGTTACTTTCTTTTTAGTTGAAGGACTCGGCTCACTTGAATTTATGTTATTTATTTGAAAGATGAATAAAATAACCTTAACTCTTGCTGCTGATTAATGTTCTTATTAAACTATCTGAGGACCTTTACCACTAAGAATTTATATAAAACATAAACTCACAAGTTTCTTTCTGTAACTGGAATATATTTGGACACTGTTATTACATAGGGCTGCAGTAACCAACACCTCCAACTTGTAATTAAAGCAAATTTAGTCTGAAACAGTTCTAGAAGCTAGAAATTTGCAATCAATGGGTCAGTGAGATTGTGCTTCCTCTGAAGGATGGGAAGAGTCTTCCCATATCTTTTCTCAGCTTTTACTGAAAATGTTTGGTGTCTCTTGTTTTATAGCTGCATTAGCATCGCTCCAGTTTCTGCTTCTTTCCCACCATGGCTACCTTCTTCTGGGTGTGACACTCACTTTTTTCCACTCTTCTGTGTAGAAAGATATTAGTCCTTCTACATACAAGCCCTACTCTAACCCACTTTGACCTCACTGTAGCTAAGGTCTACTGCCAAAACCCCATTGCTAAGTAAGGTAATCATCTGTACTTCTGGTGGGCACAACATGTAGAGAAACATTAATAAAAATTAAGACAACAGAAAGTTGAGATAATATACAGCAGGGTTTCTGTCTTGATTACAATAGCAGAGAAGTCAGTCAATACTTCTTTTGAAAACACCAAAAACACATATTTGAGAAAATATAAGATTGTACTTTTTATTATGTGTTTAATAGCAGAACCAGTGTTTTAATAGAGAATACATATAACAGATGCCCTTTTCATTTGTTCAGTTCATTATGTGATATAAATTTGCTGGACAATGAAGAAAAGAGAAAGAAGAAAGACTAAGGTGAAAATGAATTAACTTTGAGGAGAAGAAAGTGCATATATATCACCCAGTCTATCTTGTTGAGTGTTTTAAAATAAAAAATAATGTACATGAAATATATCTGGTTCCTTCATATTACTGATCTAGAAATCAGGAGTCCTGGGATCCATTCTCAGATCCACCACTGGATGACAATGATTTATCAATTGTTTCATGTCTATAAAATAGGAAAATGATACTTATTTGAAGTATCTTTCAAATTCATTATGAGGATTAAATATGATAATGGAAATGAATGAATGGACTTTAAATTCTGAAAGAAAGATGTACTCGTGATTGCTGTCATTACTGTTCATTCCACTTGGAAAGTGAATACATATCCTTGACAACACACAGGCTTTCTTGTCTGCTGCAGTTATACAACAAGACTGGCCACCATTTTTTTTTTCAGCAGTCACTCTAAAATTCTGTATGAGTGACTTTCCAAAAAATATCTTCAAATGCTCATAAGGACTTTGCAAAATAGACCATGCTCTCTATTCCCATTCTACAGAGAAGTAGTTGAGAAAATGAACTAAGTGAGCCAACCCAGTCAACTTGAGCTGCAGCCTCAAAGTCAGAGAACTTGGGAATGGCTGCAGTAGTATCCTGTGCTAAAATCAAAAGAGTTTTCTCTTCTCTTCTCTCACCAGGATTTCCCTGGGATCCCCCCCATCTCTCTCTCCCTCACACCCCAGCCCACTCATCTGAATGCTCTTCCCATTCCCCACACCAACAATATAGTGCAGACTAGTCGTCTGGTTTAAAAAATTAATCTCAGCCATTATTTGATGGCACTTGAGTTTAATCAAAAAGAATTGTTTGAGAGAATTTTTCAGTATTCATCTGGGCACTGAATTTCTGTTCTTCTGTGCTCATGGAATCAAAATGGAGCTCTCTGTGCACAGTTTTGCAAATTTAAGTAGAAGCATTTCCCCACTGAATCCAAGGGCTTAGTGCTGGTGTTCCCTGATGGCAGCCGAGGCTTTCTGCCTGCTCCTGGGTTCCATGTTGGCTAAGACCCATTCCACGCAGGAAACTCTGGCACCCCAACCAATTCCCTGGGCCTCTCCTCTGTGGAGGGAACCTTCAAGTCTATAGGAATTGAAGTTTAGAAATATAGAACTGATTTCTACTTACCTTTTATTCTATCCTTCTAACTTTTCTATTTTGCCAATGTTTTATAATGCACCTAACTGCGTACTATAGTAGTAATGTTTTGCAAGTACATGCTCAGAAATGTTTCATCGACAAGGGGGTACGATAAGAAAATGTTTGGAAGCCCCTGGACCAGTGCAATTGTGTCATTTGGTACCACTGTGGGCTTGGATTGGCATTCTTAGACACTTGTGAGCTATTTTATTAATATACACTAAAAGTGATGGTTCTTGGGGTAGGTTAGTCCAGAAAAACAACCCATCATCCCCAGCTTCCACCAAATATCAGATCTTGCCTGTGAAAATGAGTCAATGCCATTGTGCTCACCACCCCCACTCCTACTCCTCTCCCTAATCATAGCCCCTTGTACCTCAGCAGTGCGAGGAATTCATAAACAAAGGGCGGCATGGCCCGGCCTGACTCTCCTTTTCTCTACAGCAATCAGAACCACAGTGCAGAGTCACAGAAACTTGGAGACAGATAATAACAGATAAAACTGAGAAATTCACTCAGGCAATTAATTTTGATTAAACCTATGTGGTATCTAATAATGACTGAGATGAATTTATTTAAACCAAATGACTAATTTTTAATGCTCCCTTTTCCAGTTAGTGACCACTGGGACTCCTCCTATGATCTTAAGTCACCTTGGACTCACCTTAATTTCTTAAACAGGCACGCACATGCTCTGCATTATAAGCAGAGGTGTTTTTTTTTGTTTGTTTGTTTGTTTTTCCAGCGATGAGCACTGTCATACCTCTTCTTGACTTTTGTTAGTCTGACATTCACACACCCACTTCTTAGGGCATATTGCTGAGCACCTCCAATTCAAAACCATTTCTGTGGTTGAGGGCTTTTATTTAACTATAGAAGTTCTATCATTGACTCAAATGTTACATCCCTGTTGTGGAACTGTGTTTGGAATTAATCCTAAAGGACAAGGAAAAAACTGTGTTTGTTTTGTCTAAACACTTCTTATCACAGAACTATGTCAGAGGCAAGCCCCGTTGACACAAACATTCAAACACCACCTTCAGATGTAATATTGATTTATGAAACAACTCTGTACAGCTGCCCAACTTCACACTTGAATACAGAAATTCCTAATTCCAAGCGAATTACTGGCATTTTTACCAATTTACAAATTCCAGTTTCCTCCTAATATCTCCTAGTCCTTAGTATTCTGGTCGCCTCCCTCTTCAGCCTGCCTCTTGAAATCTGTAAGGGGTTGGAGGAGGGGCAGCAGAAAGTAGAGCATTTGTGAAATTGGAGTTAAAAAAAATCTAGATCAACTTTTATCCTTAGGCAAATTATGCACAGAGTTAAATTAAACCACTATATGCACTTGTAGATTGAAGAATCAGAGGTGGAGGAGGGGTCAGAGACACTGAGATCAAAGTTTCTGTTCTTTGAACAAAATCCCTTTGAAAAGCCCCCATGCCACCTATTCTGCTTGTTAATGTTTTGAATGGGAGTGTCTGGTGGTGTCATCAGCCACCGAATATTTTTAATACCATATTTTATTTTCTGTGTGCAGCCAGTTCTATTTAGCAAAGCACCGGATCTGTTGCCAGCTCTGTTTTATGTCTCTTAAGGGAATATTTTTGTTAATTGCAAATATTTGATTGACAAACATAGGATGCAATTAGTAGTCAGGCGCAGTAGGAATGTGCAGCGAACTGGATCCCTGAACCAGCGGATCTCAACTCTCTCAGCTTGATCTGAAATCAACTTGAGCATTTCAACCATATGTTTGCCTCAAACTTTCTCTTTCCTCTGAACATTTCTTATTTCCCCAAACTAGCTTCTTTTCACCTTGGCTCACCGAGGGAGTGAAGTCTTCGATGTATCAAGCCAAATGAAGACAGAAAATTCTTCACGAGTTTTATTCTTGTGGGGCTCTTTGGCCATGGCAGTACAATTAATGCAGACAAGATTACACGTGCCAGTTATTCCTCTCCAAAGCCCTTGGTAAAGTAAGAATTTACTTTCAAACTGAAACTTTTGAATTAAGACATTTTTACCCCACACCTGCTTAAACCAACCTTCTGATGATCTTTATCAGTTTCATTTGTCTTCTTTATACCTACAGCGAGATGTGTTTTTTGTTTTGCCCTACTGCTGTATGGGACATAAAGTTCTCTTTTTAAAATATATGGTCACTTGTAAAGATATTCTTTATTCTGGTAATCAATTGAAAGTCCTGGCATCTAATGCTATCCAATATTTGGTACTTCTCTCTCACTCAAAGAATTAATTAAACTCAGAGAATTTAAGGGGAAAGAGAGAACTTCAAAATTTTAAATGTGGTTTTATCAGTCTTATGGAGACTTAAACTATTTTTCAATATCTATTGTACCAGAAAACGACAGTAAAAAATTGAAAAGCTGGTTCTGTGCCTGTAAAAACACCAATGGTAATTTTTTTGGTCACAGATTGATACAATTTAAATGTTATTTTAAGGGGTGAGATATACAATATAGAACGCTCCCTACAAAGGATGAGCAAATAGATACCTGCACAATGGGCAAGAAAGAAGATAAGGAGTCTCTGAAAGCGCCGGGATGGCACACCGCGTACTTAGGAACAGCCTTGCAAGTACGTGGCAAAGGATGTGAGGCCTTCAACGAGGATGGGAGCCCGAAACCCAGGGAGATTTTAAATTAGCTCAAGGACATGCTGGAAGTCCTCGGTGATATGGAAATACAGGGCAGGAATCCTGACATGCAGCCCGTGCAACCAGAGTGCTTGTCAAGTCTGTCAATTATGATGTGCCACATTCCAAATAGAGCTTTAAAAGCGAGCATCTTAAGGCTACAAGGTGCCGCTGTATCTCATCTTGACCAGCCTTCTGGCTCTACAGAAACTGTGAATAATTTTTGAGAACACATTTTACAAATAAAACGTGTTCATATTTTCTGAAATTTAAATAATAACATAGAAGCACAGAGGAGCAACCTGAAAAAAAACCCCTCAATGTTCTCTTGTTTCTCTCATTTTCTCCTTGGGATGATTGTTCTGAACTCAGGGACCATGACAGTATGTGGGATGAAGCTGAATTACGCTCAGGACACTGGTACCACAGACTCCCTGGTGCCTCTGGGTACCTGTGGCTTTTGCCATTTGGCATGACATCATCTAAACTGACGTTATCAGTATGGGTCCCTACTTCGCATAAGCTTGAGGCGTGTCTGCGTGCCGCAGATCCTGAGAAACAGGCAAGGTGAGGTAAAAAAGATCAGGAAGGCATCTACCCATTCAACTGATGAGGCATTAGAGACTCAGTTAATTGCTGCCTGCTGTGGATATTTGGGAATGCTTTCCAATGCCTGTTCCCAAATCATTGTGTGGTTTAGTCATGTAATTCAGTAAGGGTGGAGGAATAAGAGAAACCAATGCAAAACCAGACTAAACTGGAACGGCTATAAAGTGGCTTTGGTGGATTTGATGATAGATTTATGAAGTATGTATAGAGGAGAGTTCTTAGTAAGGGAGAGAGGTGTATGCTTTTTAAAAATTGGTTTATTTGCTTATTTTCAAGTATTGAACTCAGGACCTTGCACTTGCAAGGCCAGCATGGTGCCACTGAACTAAACCCCTGACCCACAAGCTTATTAAATTAGCATGCAATTACGCTCCAATAGTATGTTCATCATCCTAAGCTTTCTGATAGGAAATGAAATATGAACCTGGTGGGATTGCTATATTTTAGGGTCTATATTTCCATCTGGGCAGTAGAGAAGACCATAGTCAGGTCTCTTCAGGGAATTTTCTTATTTATCTCACCTTGCGGTTTGTTTTGCTAGAGCTCCAGCCTCTGCACGAACCCACACCAAAAGCTGTGCTAACCGCATATGTGTAGGGTTTCTTCTCTTTCACTATCATGTCTACTGTTCTCAAAAGGAACTCTTCACCACTTAGCATCAGAATGACCTTCCAGGGCTGTTCTGATGCAGGTTGGTGAGCCTCAACTACAGACACCAATTTAGCTTTGAAGTAGGGCCCTAGAAACTCCATTTTCTAAAACACACACACACACACACACACACACACACACACACACACACACCCCAAGAAAACCATACAGATGGTGATGATCTGCCTGGTTCAGTGGCCCTACTTTGAGATGCCTTGCACTGTGGACAGAAGCAGTGGTCAGTGTATATTTTTAACTAAACATTCTTGAGTTTTGTTGAGTATGAACATATAATAAAAGGAATAAGAGAATGAACTGGCCTGACAAATATCAGCACTCAGTTGATAAATTTGATCAAGGGTTAATGTCATCCTCTATTTTATTTTTATCTGTTCCCTCCTAAGAAACCAGTTTATGAAGTTGAATTAATTCCATATCATTTCTTTTTCAGTCATACCCAATCCTGGGTTCAAATCTCTTCTTCCTTTATGAAACAAGGCAGCTATTTTATTACATAAGACTTATAAACCTTAGTATTTTAGTTGTAAGACAGGGGAAATTAAGATACTATATTAAATAAAATAACTGTTACTACTATTCTTTCTAGCAGAGTGCCCAAATGATAAAAAGTAATCCTTCTGCCTCTTTCTTTCATAACTATAATTTTTTATAAATAATGGAAATGACTAGGAAGCATTCTTTAAAATAAGAAGTGCATCTTAATTATGTTTCACTATTCAGTTCTCCAAATATAGATACAGCTACATGACACCATGCATAAAAGAACACAAAAAAGAACATAGAAATCTTAGGCACTAAAAATATTTTTATTAGAGCACTATAAAGTTTGTTTTAATTTATGAGGGACTGCTAAATCCTTTAATGGACCGGCACATAACAAATAAATAATAAGAAACTTTAAAAATCAGGGCACTAAGGATCCCAGATGTTCATCAGCTGTTTAGGACCATGCATACCTGTGGTTTAGTATTAGAAAATTAAAATATTTCACATGACTTTGTAAGTTTTATTACAAAATGATTTTTTTAAAAAATCTTAAAACTGGGACCAGAGGTTTAGCTCAGTGGTTCCAGCACCTGCCTCGCAAGTGCAAGGTCCTGAGTTCGATCCCCGGTAACCACATACAATGTTGGGCATGGTGACTCACGCCCACCAGCCATCAATACCACATACCACAGTGTCGGGTGTGGTGGCTCACACCTGTAATCCCAGCCCTCGGGAGGCAGAGACAGGAGGATTGCTGAGTTCGCGGCTTGCCTGGGCTTACATATTGAACTCAGGGCCAACCTGAACTACAAAGAGATACCCTGCCTCAAAAACAAACAAACAAACAAAATCTTAAAACACCACAGTAAAAAAAGCAACATGAAAAACATTTTAGTGCAGATTTAGAATTAAATTTTATATTTTTGACAGTCTTGTGGTCATATATTTATAATTTTTGATTCTGTCCATATATAAGAAAAATTACCTATTTCCTACAGTAGTTCTTATCATTCAAAGATGTCAAAGTGTAATATGTAACACATTATTTATGTATTGATTTTTATTTAACTTATATAGAAAAGAGTTACAGGGCTACTACTATGAGCTTGACATTATTTCAATTTATAAATATGCACTCATTTAATCCTCATGATATCCCCATGGGATAGGTACAAATGCTACAATCTCTGTTAAGAAAACCAACTTACAGATGAACTAAGACAGTTGCTGAGAGTCACATGACTGGTACATGGTGTAGCAAGGACTTGGCTCTGGGTCAAGTTGGAGATCTGCCTGCATGACCAACACTGGTCTGGCAGACAGGTGCCTCTGCTTTCACAGAATTCACATCCTCACTGGGATTAGAAACGCTCTTGAATTCGCTCAGAAGGAGCTTCAGTGTTAAGTGGCAATACATGGGACACAGAGAGAGGCCATATGTTGGAGAAGCTCAGATCACATATGAGGTGGTATTCAAATATGTGATGTGTTGGACTCACATATTATTTCAAACTTTTTGAGCTAATGCCTTAAAATTGAAAATTAATATGAATATTCCAGATTTTCAGTGCACAAATTTAAAATATGTCATTCCCAAATTCCAACATGAAACATTCATATGAAGTGAAGTTTCAACTATCACAGAGATCTCTGGTATTTGCACAACATGCACACAAGTATTTTGGTCAGATCAACTTACTTACGTTACCTGCTAAATGCCTGTGTTGAACCTTTCTGTGTCTTAACAAAAGACAGTGGGGAATTTGGCAAGAGATGTTGCCCAGAATATTTGTAGAAGTCCCAGGAAGCAATGTTATTTGTGCTGAACTTCAAAAGAGGAAGATGACAAGTGGTTGTGACAAGACTATGGTGAGCCTTCTGATTCTGTCTGACACCCTAGAGTGCACCCATACAAAATAGCTCTTTTAAATTCAAACAAAATATGAACTCAACATTGTAGGGTCCTGACGCTGATTTTTGTGGTGGCTACCATTTGACTAGAGTCAAAATATAATTTCACAAAACCAAATATTATTCATTTATTATAGTATGTATGGCTAGTCTGACTTCTTTGAATTAGAAAGAAAGCTTCTAAACACACACTATGTAAAAGCAAGGCTCTGTTTATCCTGATCGGTGTAATGTCCCCAGAATTTCTAACATAGCATTTGCAATATTGTAAGAACTAAGTAATGACACAGGAAGGGTGGGGAGAGGGAGAGGAGGAGAGTGGGGAGGAAAGGAGGAAAAGAAGAAAAGAGAAACAGAGAAGGAAGAAAGTAAAGAAGAGGAAGGAATTAAGGAAATAAAGCACTGTAGTATCTAATGGATTATTTCCCTGAGAACCTTTTCCCTTATCAGTAGGCAGGAGTAACAGTCATTGACTAGGTCTGAGAATACTACAAGAACTTGGTAGGAATCATAGGACTTTACAAGTTTTTTCAATGTTTGGTAAAGGTCAAATGTGTAATTTCTTTAAGAAAAAGGCAGGACCAGTATTTCTCAAGTTATGTTCCCTGGATCACCCACATCTGAATGGAATGCTGGCTATGAATACAGCTTCCGTGCCCCATCCTCAGTCTAACGGCACTTGGGAATTGGGAATTAGACATTTGTGCCTATCAACTCAGAATTCACGCGGTCAAGTGCTTACATGAAATGTCTTCAGAATTACCATTCAGTGGAGGAAACGACTTAGCAAACGTGTATTTTAAGCCCAGAATCACAATATTCACAGAATCCAATTAAATTCAGTTGAAATAGAAATTATATGGTAAGTTTTGAACAGATACTAAATCAGTCTGTCACTTACTGATTAGGCTGAATTTTTACCTGGCCGGTGGGTGCTTTGTCAATACAAGTTTATGTGTCTTCCAAAGTGTCACTTTCATTCTTCAGACCTAGGAATTGGTTCTTTTATTTACTCATTTGTTATTTCAACTAGTTTGATTTTAACTAGGAAACATGCAAATTACAGAAGCTGCAGAAGTTGATTTTGTTTGATGCGATGAATAAAAGAGAAAAAGAATTTGCAAATATTTATTGTCATGCTCTGTGTGGACTCCACTAGCCGTAGACTCTGTCCCTTCATATTCTACTTTACCAGTCTGATTTCCACACTGATGATATGTGCTTAAGTGTTTGAGTTTTCAGCCTCAAAAACAAAACAAAGCACAAACAAACAAAACTGAGAGATGGGGCATAACTACTCTAAATGGGATTCCAAATCCACCTCTTCTCATCACGATGCTACTAGCATGACAGCTCAAGCCATTATTCTTATTGACCTACATTACGGCTATGACCCAATTTAGGACTTCTACATCCCTCTTGCGGAGTTTCTTTACCAAGGCCAGGTCATTCTGTAAAAATAGTTCATTACACTTTCACAGACTTTCATCTCATTCTATAAAATCTAACATTTCCACTATAAGACTCATTCATGCTATTTACAAATTATTCCTTTGTCCTTATTGAACACATGGTAGAATTGTGCCTCCTGTGCATACTTGTCCCTCCTTCCTACATCATTGCATTTGATTATTACTAGATCTAGTCAATGATTTGTTTGTGGAAAGTGATACGTCCACTTCCACACTGGAACGTTAACTGCTGATAGGAGGCCCTTCTGAGGCTGGCTCCACCTGCTGTTATAATTAGCAATACTTCTGACAGGACTACTCATCGACCTGGTTCCATGATGGGCTGGTACATTGCAGAGTCTCCAAACTAACTGACATGAGCAAGATGGAAATCTTTGGTGTTTTCATCCACTGAGACTTGGAGGTTATTTTTTAACTGCCACAATCATACATATCCTGTTAGCCACCTGGTCTTTACCTATGAAGACGACAAAACTCCATTTCCCTGGCCTCAAACCCCACCTCTTCTCTCCTTTCTCATCCTGTTGTGCTGGATTCAATGTCCTAATATATTCCATCTACAGTCCCAGCTCTGGGCCCTTGCACTGTTTAAATGCTGTATTACTTACTACATTACTACATATACTCCCACTTCATCCAGACCTTTGTTCAAATATTTCCTTTGTAGAGAGAATTTCCTTCACTGTATGCTTAAAATTCTCTGTTCATTATTCCATTTTTCTCTATTTTTCACTTTCCATGACACAGTTTTTAAAAATCACTTTACTTTTCCTAAGTAAAACTAAAATCATAAACTCCTTGAAGGCAAGAACATTTCACTTGATTCTCCCAAGACCCTGAGCAGTTCCTGAAATAAAGTAGATGATTAATAAATATTAATATTTGTACAAAAAGTAACAATTCACTCCCTTATGTAGCTTAACTCTCAGCATTCTCATCCAAACGTATGGATTAACCTGACACTCAACCTATCTTACAAGGTCATGCTGCATAGTAGAAGTGGACAGTATAATGTTCTTTATTTTCTCAACACAGAGCCAGGTTAATTTACTTAATTGTTCCTGTCTGAAGGGTCAGAAAGAAACATCCTTGCAACAAATAATGCACTTCAGGGCGATGACTTTGGCTTTTTTGTGGCTTCTCCGGTATTGTACTGTCGCACACTTGCTTCTTATTTTGAAATAATTCCAGAACGAACCATGAGAATCACAGTCCCTGGAGACTGTGGGCACCTTTCAATCCCTCACTTCCCTCCAATGAGGATCTGCGCGTCACTTACCTTGAAGGCACCAACAGAGTTTCACTTTGTCACACAAAGTGTATTGATTCTTTTGTAGCAGATTTGTTCGAAAATTAATTTGGAATTTAAGCTTTGACCTCTTTGTGAAATAGTTTAGACCTAACTTTTTATGCTGAGCCTTCTGAACATGTAATAATATGGTATGAGTGGCACTGAAATAGAAGCTTCATTTTCCATTCTGAATTTTACACAATACAATTTTACCTATAAAAGACAGCACATCTCAGTAAACTATGGAATTATAAATTTGTAATTTTCTCCTTCTTAGAGTCGGCCATACAATGCAATTACCATAAGAAGATTGCTTTAAACATGCAATTATAAATATGGCATGATTCTATAAATTATCTGTAATTTATTTATAAATCTACTGTAAAAGCTAATGTTTAACACATGCACATATTTTTTTATATTCCCTTTCTCTTCAGTTCTGTCATATCATTAGATAAATATACTTAATGAGGCTTTATTATGGAAATAAAATAATCTAAACACTATTGTATGGTCTACTGTATTATGAAAGAGTTATTTTGAAAGCCTATTAAAGGCTTTGCTTGGGCTTGTCCAAGTTGGTATAAGTGAAGAATGATAACCTAGAAGAAAATTCTTATTTTGATTATTCAATCAAATACATTCTCTTGTATTATTCAATCAAATCAGCCCTTTTCTTTCTGCCACCTCATGTCTGTAAGCCACCATCAGATGTAACCATATGTCAAAAGGATAATTTCTTTTTCAGGAACTGTTGAAGGTATTAAAAATGACCATATTTTAAGTCAACTTCTCCATCCACTAAAAAACACAGGAGGAATATAGCTTTTATAAAAGACTATTCTGAGGTCTAAACATCAATTAACCTATAAAAAGAAACATGCTAAGAAACTGACTAGTATATGTAAGTTGTATATATTGCAGGCTAATTTGATGTGGTGTCACAGTTAGAAAAGAATTCTGTAACCGAGCTGACAGTGGAGTGCTTCCATTTTGTCCTGTAAAATGGGACTCTCTTTAAGGGGCTCAGAGGACACATCCTGACTTTTCTGGATCACAGAAAAGGCTGACTTCTCTAACCTCAATCTATGTGAAAAAAATTTAACCAGTCTTCTATGCTCCCCAAAGAAAACAAACATGAATTCACCTCCTTAACTTGAGCTCCAGGATCCTAAATTAATCACCTTTGTATGCTTAGCACCTGATAGTACTGTTCACCTATGAGTTGCTAATTAAGAAGGTACCATAATACAAAATAATACAAGTAACCTTTCACAGAAAGGCACCAAAACAACTCTTTTGGAGGTCTCAAAACGGTTCCACTGTGGTCCTGAAGCATACATATGTGCACACATTTACGTGCATGAATATAGATATTGAGAGAATAAGAAAGACCAGGCAATATTGGAAAGATTGTAGCTTTGTGACACATCCTCAGGCATTAGCCATCTCATAGGGACAGCATCTGGGCAGATGATCTAGGCTTCTGTCTGTTACTTTTCACACAGTCTGTTACAGACAACCTGGAATAATGATTTTAGAGGAACCACCTTTACTCTTTTGCAAAAAAGAAAAAAGCAAAAGCTTTTCAACCTTCCTGAAAATAAAATCTTACTCAAAGTTCCAACAACCTTAATATATAAAAGAAAAATAAAAGTAGAAAACTCACTTTGCTGCTATTTTCTTACAATATGTGTATGGGGCCACCACGGCAGTGTCCAAGGACATTACAAGGAACTCTCATGCTTCCTGCAGGAGAGCGGTGATCCAGATCCACGAGAAGCAGATATTTTTCAAGTGCACCAGACAGATGCAAGTATGTTAATGCTGTGTTCACTAAGTAGTTGTAGGAAGATATAAATTCATTATCTATCAATGTGTATGCATCCTATATATATAATACTTATTATATATTTACTGAAGTTAATGTTAATTCACACATGTTCATATCTACAGATAGATCATTCTTAAACTGGTAGGTAAGGACAGGGAAAAAAGATAGGAACTGTAACTTGGTTCCATATTGTGAGTGCGGAAAAAAGTTATGATATATTTTTCCTCTATGGGCATATTTTCAAAAGCATGCCTGAGGATTTATATACATATTCTGTGCCACTTATAACAGTGCTACAAATAACGGGGATTATGCTCATTAGCAAACATTACCAGTTTTTTTTTTTTTTTTTTTTTTTTTTGCAGGGTATGTTAGGCAGACGTGGCTGAAATTAAAGTCTTTTTATGGAGAAGAGACAAACCTGGTAACAGAAATCTATATCTTGGTCCAGTGACTGTTCAGTGCAGTGTTTCATGATCTAAAAAAACAAAAACAAAAACAAAGCGGGGGGACAAGAGTGAGAAAAGATGCTTTGTACAATACCAGCATGTGCAGAGAAATCTGACATTCATCTTAACCAGGCACAGCTATGATTTTGTCATCTAGTTTCTCAGAAACATTCACCATATTTAATGAACTTCCAGCTCTAAGAAACCAGTACCCCAGATAAAAAGAAGGAGGAGGAGCTTAGCCAAACAGGTCTCTAAATCTTTTACCCTTACCAGCAAGTATACACAAATAATTGATGTAAAGCAAATAGAGGTTTTTTTTTTAAAGTAGGGCATTGAAACTTCTTCAAGTTAGTTGCCCTTTAATTTCCCCAGTCTTCACTTTACCTCATGCGCTCATCTGTTTAGCTTGTGCTGCATTTGCGATTGTTTTGCTTAAGGATCATTTTTACTTCTAAATACTCAGGAAGAATAATCAGGTGCCCGAGAAGTGGTGTCTCTGCTCGTCTCCCCACACGTGACTGCTTTCCGTCTGGTGCTTTGTCACGGTGTCTCCAGAACAGAATTCCTCAGCCTCCTTTGTTATCCTCGCCTGATAAATAAACAGCACAAAATTACCAAACTTATTATGGTAATTGAGAGAAGGCAACAGAATGCTGAGGCTGCCCTGTTATCTATTACAGTGCCATTGCAAAAGTTGGGTAAACCTGGGCTAAACCTGAGCTGATGTGTACGATCCCTCCCTCTCCTGCAGCCCCTTTTATTCCTGCAGCCCCCACTCTTGGCAATGATTGTTTTCTGTCCACCTTGAGCTGGGTGTCAGTTCATTTAGATTTACATCAAGTAGTAAATTAAAATAATCACTCAGCAAACACTCGGAGTTCAGTTTTCCCTTTCAGTCAGGAGTTGCGCGAGCTGCTTGAAGCATTCAAGCAGAAAATATTGCTGTCTAGATATTTGTCCTCTGGGTGATAAAGGAGGCATTGTCTTGGGACCCACTCAGGCCTCGGAGCTGATCTGCGCTGTGCATCACAGCTGTGAAGTGCGCTTTGTTATGTGTCTGAGGACTCGGGTTCAGGACCTTGTTTTTCTTGAAATACCAGACTGATCAGAGCTGCATATGTTCGGGGGAAAGCTGGGGTCGGTGGTTCTCTGTCCACATTTTTACTAGATTATTCTTGGACAGAACTCTGGGAAAATACCCTGCAGCATAAACCCTCCCAAGAGTTTTGCTTTGTTTTAATTCATCTTCTTTCTTTCTTTTTTATGCCCCCCCCATGCTATGCATTGTTACAGTCCTAGAAAATGCTGGCGATCATCTGCATAAGTCAGAAACAAAGGCTGATGGCTGGGCTGCTTCCGCCTGCTTTGAACCTGAGGCCATAATATACCGAGTTACAAACCTGTTTCTTTGTTTTCTCATTACAGAACATTTATTTGGCGTTTAGAAATCAAAATGTGAAGTTTGGTCACCTGGGATGAAATACAGAGTAGGCTAATGAGGCTTCTCAGGATTTCCTAATGATCAATGGAATCTTGGAATAAAACAAGGAGTTCACTGGGAAAAATGAATCAGTAGTTTTGCTCTGAATAAGTATAAAAAGATAAATATGATCATGAGGAAGTCTGTAAGTCATCAGATTTTTATTTTAGATTTTGTAGGCATGTTATTGCTTAGGGTCTTAGAAAACGTAGTTTTGGGCTGGAGATTTAGCTCAGTGGTTCCAGCACCTGCCTCTCAAGCACAAGGCCCTGAGTTCGATCTTGCTAACCACATACAATGCTGGGTGTGGTGACTCACACCCACCAGCCATCAATACCACATACCACAGTGCTGGGCCTGGTGACTCAGGCCTGTAATCCCAGCACTCAGGAGGCAGAGACAGGAGGATTGCTGAGTTCCAGGCTTGCCTGGGCTACATAGTGAGCTGAGGGCCAGCCTGACTACAAAGTGAGACCCTGTCTCAAAAAATAAATAAATATATAAATAAATAAATAAATAAAGTTTTTGTTAATCTAAGTAGTGGAGGAAAACTTCAAATGATAATAAGAAGTATAATGATAGACATCTGAAAATTGAACTTTTAGTCTGTTACTGAATTTTCTGCAAAGCTTTACATGCTTGGCTAATTGATCATCATTACTGATTTTGGCCAGATAGCTGGCATTTTGTTGTATTTGCATTTAAAACAAGATACTTATAGTGAATTTGATATTTTGCATATTCTTTATTTCCATGCTATGATCAAATATACACCTTCACTTATTAAAATTATTTACTCCTGCATAGAAAGATGTATAATATTAAGCAAATAAATCAATATTAGAGAAATGAGATAATACATGTATATTTACACACACACACACATATGTGTGTGTGTGTGTGTGTGTGTGTGTATAATCACACGAATGATGCTTTCAAATATTTGAGTTAAAACATATGCCCCTTTGGGATATTTGCTGCCTGTGGTTGGTGGCCTTCGAAGCCAGGATTCTGTCCCATGATTCCACTGCCAGCTGCAAAGCTCATCCTTTGTACTTGTATGTCTTCAGTAAAGCTGTGTCTACAGGAACAAGAGGAACCAATAGGACTGGCAATGCTAAACCCACAGATTATACCAAGCCTTGGGAAAGTAAATTGAAAGGATCACCAGACCAGAGAGTGAAATCCTAGATCAATTCCAATCTTACCATGTAGCTCATGATATATTATGTCTAAATCCCAAAGTAGTTCAAAAATATAGATTATAAGTACCAAACTAGAATATTTGGTTCTGGTTTGCATGGGCACCAGAGTCATAGGGCTTTGTTTGCTGGTAATTTTACAGACAGCTGAGTAAACTTGAGTTAGTCATCTATCCACTTTGTGCCCTTGATTTTTCTAGCTGTGCAATGGAAATATTATATTTTAACTTTATAAAGGTAATAAATTATCTAATGGATAATGCTCATTAAATTCTTAGAACAGTGTCTGGCATTTAACATTCAATAATTATTAGTTATAGTGATCTTAATAATGATAATATCTATAAGAACAAGGGTAATGCTATACACAATTTAGTCATATAGATCTGTATCATTTTTAAAACTCATCTAGATATTAGGATGAAGTCTTCCTGATTTGCAGCTCAACAGTTTACAGATTGTGTGTGTGAGCAAATTGCTTACCTTTCATAGGTTTTACTTTGTACATAATAAGACAACACATGGATCATTGTGATTGCTGTGAAGACAAAAGTAGCTTGTGCCCATAAGTTCCTTAGGACATTGTATGGCCAGCAGAATGGCCCTTGAGCTGTATGAGACTAAAGATGAAAAGCCAAAAGAAGACTTGGCATATAAATCATGTAATTCAAAATCTCATTACAAATTTGAAAGGCCAGTCATGGAAGATTAAAAAAATAGGTAGAGAAAAATGTATGGATTTTTCACATCTATTTAATGTAAAGGCAGGGTTTTTTTTTTTTCAGTGTTGACAGACCATTTGCTTTGGTGCGAGAAATTTATCTTTGTATTTTTTACTTGCTAATTTTTAGATTTACCATTTCTGAGTAAAGTTATAAATCCCACTATCAAAAAGTAGTAGCAATTCAATGTTAACATTATTAATTATAATACGATGACTCTGGAAACTATATATTTATTGGATCATGTGGGCACTGTAGCTGACTGTGTAGTTAGGAGGAAGAGCCTAGATGGAAGTGGGTTGGTATAGGGGCATAACTTGGAAGAGTGTATTCTTGTTCTGGGCTCCCCTTCCTCTTCCTGCTTTCTGGCTGCCATAGGTTGTATATCTTTTGTGTTCTATGACCCTCTGCCATGCTGTTTTTGCCTTGGAACCAGCAACTGTGGACTGAATGCATTGGAAACTACAAGCCAAATAAACCTCTCCTACTTTGAGGTTCTTTGATCCAGCAATGGAAATGTAACTAATATAATTGGTGATGACCATAATTATAAATCTTACCCAGAGTATATAGACAATGGGAAGAATAATTTATTTGTTGAGTGAGTTAAATTTGTAGGTTAGAATTCTACAGTGAATATGTAGAAGAAAACATCTTCCAACCATGCCTTATTTTGCTCAAATTATAATCAAGTATCCTCGAGTCCTAATCTCTTGTGTCTGCCTCAATAGTCATACAAAGTCAATGTGTCACCTCTGTTCTGACATTATACTATCAAAGTGACCCTGATAGCAGGAAAAGTGCCTCCTCTTGGCCACCCTTCTGGAAACACCTGGCCATGTGGCTTCAAGATAAGCTCAGGATGACCTCATATACTCAGGCCCCAGTATTCCTCAGGCATATGGTTGGTCCCAAACATACAGAAGTGAAGTGGAATGTCAGATCCGATGTCAGAATGTCAGAACATAAAAGTGGTATTTTCTTGTGGGGTAGAGGATGAGAGTGAGGGAAAAGACAGTTATATGAGGCAGAGAGAGGTAGCAGACCTTACAGAAGAGAAAAGGACACACCTGGTTTCATTGATGAAGGAAAGACAGTGACAAGATATGGACTTCTGGAGGGTCTGTTGGGTCTGAAGGAGATGATAGAGAATTGAAATGAAACAGAAAAGTGATGCTGTTGTGGCCAGGACCTTCATACAGATCTACATTTTCAGGTTTTTTTTTTCCCCCTAAGCTCTGAGACAACATCTCACTAAGTCACTAGTTTGCTCAGGCTAGGCTTGAACTTGTGATTCTCCTTCTTCTGCCTTCCAGAATGCCGGGATTACAGGTATGCAGCACCCCAAGAGGCCACTTTTTGAAGTACAGCTACATCCCCATATGTTTTAGGGGCTTGTTTGTGACAGATTATCAGTAGTGGAAATACTTTTAGAGATTTGGTGGTAGGAGCCCATTGTTGAAAGATATTTTAAGCAACATAATGATCTATGTTTTTTAAAGATTCCATTTGTAGAACTGTATAAGGGTTGGATAACAGTGACACAGGTATGAAAATGATTAACTAAAGAGCTAAAGAATTACTTTAGGAAAGTCCCAGCAATAAATTTAATTAGAACAACAGAATGAAAATGGAGTGGTATTTCAAAATTCTTACCAAGGTAAAGTTTTCAGACTTTGAGGACTAACTCTACGCTGGAGGAAGAGACTGATCACTTGGTGTTATCATGACTATGACATTTGCTCATTTATTCAGTCTAAATTTTGTCAATATTGTTACAGCTTATGTCTAGATGTTCCCCTGCTCCAAAGTTGCATGCACTCATGGGTAAAGCTTTTTGGAACTGGCTGGATCTAGGGTGTGTGAGGCTTGGGTCATGGGTATGTGATTGCAGCCCAGTGATTGGTTTGGGATATTTATGGATGTGAATAATGGGAAGGCCCACCCTGGGAATGGATGAGGTGACATAAAGTATGGATACTTAGGAAGGATAATGATGTTCCTGCTGTTACCACTGCTATTTTGCTGCCTTCTATCTGCCATGCCATGGACTGTTGCTCATTTGTGATTCTCCTTGGGCCTGTCTCCCTGTCTGGAAGCAAGCCTACTTTGGATTGAAACCCCAACTAATATGAGCTGAAATAAACCTTCAATCCTTTAACTTTCCAGGTTGAGTATTTTATCTCAGCAGTAAGAAGAGTAACTAAGACAAGTGTTATTTCCCCAAGTGCCTTGGCCTGTGCAGAAAATAGAGAAAGAAGAATAGGTCTGACACTAATAGGGTTTTAATCATGATAAACTACTGCATGTGAAATATATAGAACATCATGCATGGATTACCATGGGTTCTAGAGACCAAGGATCTGTACATTAAATGTTACTCCAATAACATGTTTAATTAGGAAAGTTTGGAAGACATTTGAGGTAATATGTTTGATTCCAGATGGGGGTATTTATACAGAGAAATGTATGAAAACACATAGTGGAGACTATATTACATTCACGTGGACATCAGAGGCAGAAGATGTCAATAAAGAAGACTGGTAAGATTGGAACATCAAATTCACCAAAGCAGATAAAACAATAAGGAATCAACTCTCCCAAGAGTGTCTTTCACTAGATCTAAGAAATGGATCTAGAAATCACTGCCAATTGAAATGTCTCATTTAGTGAAATATTGACTCAGCCTACTACCCAGTTCAGCTTTACATTTTAGCACCAATTAGGGGAGCTGACATTTTACTTCCTCATTTTTGTACTATACTTCTTGCATTGGAACTTATAGAATGTTACTCCATTGGAAAACCAAGACCAATGAAGGTAAAGAATCTTGTGTTTAGAAAATAGGACAAAGTGAAAAGATGGTTTTGTAAGCATTCTAGTGCCTTTGTTTCATCAGAATTTTGATACAGATAGGATTTGCTTTGGGTGCACACTTTAATTAGGCTGCCTGCATAATCACAGCCTGCCTTGTTCCTCCGAGCTCCAAAGCAAACATCCTACCCAGTGCAGACTTGAGTTCCAAGTACTGGCATGTGCTGCTTTTTACATCTAAGAGGTGGCTTTTTCTCCTGAAGTCCCATTCATCTTTTCTCTGATGAGACTTTGTGATCGCAGCCATTCTTTGTGGAGTGAGGTGGAATCTCAATGTTGTTTTCATTTGCAGCTCTCGAATGACCAGAGATGTTGAGCATTTCTTCATATGTTTCTTGGCTGCTTTGATTTCTGCCTCTGAGAAGTGTCTGTTCATTTCAGTTGCCCATTTTTGAATTGGGTCTTTAAACTTGGGGAGGCTGATCT
>PVIC010003529.1:0-68512 GCA_004025085.1 Thryonomys swinderianus | reverse complement strand
CCTGGTAACCACATATAATACTGGGCATGGTGACTCACGCCCATCAGCAATCTATACTACATACCACAGTGCCAGGCGTAGTGGCTTACATCTATAATTCCAGCACTCGGGAGGCAGAGGCAGGAGGATTGCTGAGTTCGAGGTTTGCCTGGGCTACATAGTGAGCTCAGGGCCAGCCTGAACTATAAAGCAAGACCCTGTCTCAAGAAAAGAAAAAACAAACAACAACAACAACAAAACAACCACAAACACTAATGATATTTCTCCCCAAAACAGGATAAATATCAGAAAGCACATATGAAACCAGGAAAAAAATCTCAAAGATCCAGAACAGTCTAGAAAAGAAAAACAACACAGTCAGAGGCATGAAACTATCAGACTTCAAAATATACTGCAAAGCTATACTAAACATTGTGGAATCGCACAGGTTTAAAAACAGAAACACAAGGCCACAGTTTTAGTTCGGTGGTTCTGGTGCTTGCCTAGCAAGTGCAAGGTCCTGGGTTCAATCCCTGGTAACCACATACAACAATACCAGGTGTAGTGACTCACGCCCACTAGCACAGTGCCAGGCTTGGTGGCTCACGCATGTATTCCCAACATTCTGGAGACTGAGGCAGGAGGACTGCTGAGTTCCAGGTTTGTCTGAGTGACATAGTGAACTCAGGGCCAACCTAAACTACAAAGCAAGACCCTGTCTCAAAAAGACCAAACCAAATCAAAACAAAACAAAAACAGAAAGACTAGTGGGAGAAAACAGAGGCTGCAGAAGTCAAGGCATGTGTCCGCAGCCAATTTCATTTTTACAGTTTTATAAAATGATTGTTTCAAGGTTATTTGAATGCAACAAGATTTGGAGAATATTTTTTTATCTAAAATATATAACCTAAGTCCTGCCATAAAGTGTATCACCTACTTGAATCTTTTCAATTTATTTCTTATCAAGATAATTTTCATATAAGATATTTAATTCATTTGTAAAGCTCTAAGATTCATTATAGATTGTCTATAGCATTATTAATATGTGAAATAAATGTGAACCATGAAATAGCAAAGATAGTGACCACCAAAATTTCAAAGTAATATACACATACTTATGACCATTTTTCTATGAAAAATAAATATTATTTTATGTTTCAGTTGCATTATTGGTATAAGCCAATAAATAACCATCTTGTCAATGTGAATAACATCTTGTCAATGTAAACCATATTGTTAAAGAACAGAATCTAATAGCATCATTATATTTGGTGAAATTAGAATGTAACTGAGTTTGTATAATAAAGAAAACAGTAATGAATTCATGTAAGTGATTTTTTAGGGCAAGAATGAATGAATATCTTTTAATACATTTTTGCTCAGAAATGAAGGTTAAGGAGATTGAGTGGAAAAATAAAAATAATATGATGTAGGCAAAAAGAAAACCAAGCCAAATTTAATTCTGCAGTGATATTTAAAAAAAATAGATACACAGGAAGAAGATTATGATGATCACAGATGACATTTAAAATAATTAAAATTTCCATTAAAATGGGTCAATTAGCTGCCCAGACATTTATTCCTTTAAGCAGGTACTTCCATTACTTCTCCAGGGATTACCGGTGTGAGGGGCCGTCAGTCAGGGGCATCATGGATGAGGGTGTGGCTATCATCCTTGTACAGCAGTCCACTTTAGACAGTGTGAATCCTCACCATTTTCCTGACGGATTTTGATTGACACTGGCTTCGCGTTAGGCCAGGTGGCACAGCATGATCAGCAGCCTTTTGAGTGTGATTTGACAGGATATACTATTGCACTTGATTGCAACTGTAGTGCCAAGTTAAAATTCTTATAAAGAAAAACGCCTTTCTATTGACAAGCTCTTTGGTCCGACTGTTCCAGTCACCAACCGATCCAGGTGACTTTCAAAGGGACAAGCAGGGAAAGAGAGACAACGAAATCCCAGGGACAGCTGGGACATCCTCCCCTTACCCTACATTCCAGTTGGTACAACATCAGCTTTTAGTTAGAGTTCTCCCATGTTTTAACAATTTAATCCTGAGCTGAACATGTTCTGGGCCAGCCTGACTCGCTGTGTGAGCAGGACGCTAGTGGCTTGGAAGCCGTGGCCCCGCTTTAAGTATGTACTCTTTGCTTTCCCATGTCCTCGGATCTCTGCGTGAACCTTTGTAGTAAACAGGAAAGAAAATGGAGATCCTAATGGCAGCCTGGAAGCGAGTGGTCCTGGGGACTTAGAAAGGAATTTAACCGAAAGGAGCAGGCGGGGCATCGCCGCAGACGGTCCCCGCGTGAGCTGTCGTAACGTGAAGTCCAGCGGGCCAGACATGACTGGGCTCCTGGAGCGAGAAGACAGTGATGGTGGATCACACTGTTAGCAAAGGGAGATACGGGATTTCTGGCATTTTCAAGCTTGCTTATGTCTCCGATTCCTCAGTCGGAAAGTATGGATAACAACGCTGCTTGGTTTAAGATGAACCCTCTGCTCCTCTGCTGCAACAGAAGGCACCGTGTCGTTCCTTCTCCCAGCTGGGCGTGCATGTCCTCACCTCTGCACCCACACAGGCTTGTTGCTACCTTGCTGTTGCGAGTAGTGCTGGGCAGACCCCGAGCTTCCGGCGTCTCTGCAGGACCCGACCCCCGCTCGCTCATGGGATCAGCTGTGTGCTGGAGGGTCGAAGCCAACCCCAGCGAGGTGGAGCCTACAAGTCATTGTGAGAGAATGGGAGTGTGCAGCGGGCTGTTGATGCAGAGCTGGTTAACGCGTACAAAATGAGAAAAGAAAAATATACCCTGTTGCGCAGAGCAGACTGATGATGATGCTTAGCGGTTATGCATTTAATATCTCAGAATACCTAAGAATTGAAAGGTTCTCATCACCAAGACATGATAAATATAAGAGGGGATGGATGGGTTAAATATCCTAACTTGACTACTATACAACATATATGTGTATCAAAGCATTGTAATGGAGCTCATAAATTTGTGAGCTCATCAATTATTTGTGTCCACTAGAATACTTCTAAAAGTTTTTAAAATTGTACAATGTTCTTTTGATTATAAATATATATATATAAATATATATTTCTTTTCCTTCAGTCACCCAATTCTATTTTCTCACAAGTACATCCTTATGTCCTAACCTATATATTATATATAGTCTTATATATAGTGTCAAACATCACTGTGAGATTGAGGAAATACAGTGTGAGGATTGGCTTTTGAATGCACTATTCATTAACTGCATTGCCTTAATATACAAGGCAGGAGAATTCCTTAGTCCCTTTATATGGCTAATAGACATATTAATTCAGTTTACAAGTTTTTTTTATTAAAAACCTGTGACGGGCCTTATATAGTCCCTGACTATCAAATTCAACGCATATTTATTACACTTATTCTTGAAAGCTATAGTTTATACATCTAAAACACTCACGAAGATGAATGAGTCTCACTTCACAGATCGCTACTTTGCCATTTGAAAAATGAGAAACATGAGTAATGAATTTTTAAATCTTCAAGAGTCCACCACAATTTAGAGAAAAGCAGCTTCTTTAAGATTACTCTTGAATTAAATTGTTCTCATAGCACTAAACTTCTGATTAAAACAATAATAAATAACCATCTTCTTTGGCAGTATCGTTCCCTAACTCTGCCCGTTACGTGATACGGTAGAGTGTCTAGTAATCTTACTTATTTATGCATGTTTCATTTCCTGCTTTTACCCTGTTCTATTTTAATTCTCTACTGATTTTTAGACACTAAATCTAATCTGTGGTATGTAAAGTAAATACTAATGCATAATTTTGACAACCAATATAAATGATACTCAAACACAATCCTCGGTGGTCTATACAGTCAAGCGAACAAATCTGTCACTCACTATAATTCTCCAAACACCATAAAAAGAAAGGTAGCCATTCTTGTGGGATTTTATGTATTCTACAAAAACATAGACAATGGAGACTGATTCTTTTTGTTTCTCTGTTTTTCCCAGTGATCATAAGATAGCCTGTTCCGCATACACAGTGCATTACACTTTTGGAAAACTCCCATAACATCTCTTTTTTATTCTGTTCGTCTTGTTAAAAATAAAAAGCTAAACCAGGCGTGGTGGCTCACGGCTGTCATCCCAGCACTTGGGAAGCAGAGACAGGAGGATTGCTGAGTTCAAGGCTTGCCTGGGCACCATAGTGAGCTCAGGGCCAGCCTGAACTACAAAGCGAGACCCTGTCTCAAAATAAATAAATAAATAAATAACTAAATAACTAACTAACTAACTAACTAAATAAATAAATAAATAAAAAGCTAAGTTTTTGAAATGGGGGATCAAGTCCTGAGACTCGCCCACTGTAAGCCAGCACTCCTTCCATGAAAAGCTTCAGGGCACCCACAGCCCTTGCTCGTGATGTGTATTGTTCCAATGACTCTTACATACACTCTTCAGAAATTTCTAATGTGTGTTAAAGTTCCCATAACCAGCATCATAGAGACTAAGCAGAACTTTTAAAAGACACACGGCAGTAACTATACTTTTTGACCTGAGTCCCCCAAATGCAAAGGGATAACACCCATCCTTAAGGTTCTCATTTACAAACATATGTTTGTACTGTACCATTGAGGCTGGACTGTTAACAGTATTATCTAGTGAGTATGAATCAAACCTCTCCATGTTCTAAAAAGGGTTTCACAATGATAATTGTATTTAAGTAAAGGCCATATATTAAAAGGCAACATATGCTTATTGAGTGTATGACCTTCCTGAAATGAAATCTAAGACACCAAAGCGCTTAAACTGACCAGCATTGCCAAATAAGTTCACACACATAGTATTTGCTTTAAAATTCTAGGAAAATGTATACGAAAGCCAATCGGATAATGTCCATCTGAACTGTAGAGTTACGCCAAAAATAACCGTGATTTTGGAACTCCCTGGACACACTGGGGTTATTGTATAACTGTTCACTCCAGAAGTAAGCAGTACGTCCGGTACAGCTCGCACAGAACGGAGGAAGCCCAGGCAGAGAATCGGCCCCGCCGCCGCGACCGCGCACTGGTCAGGGAGAGGCTGTCACCCGGCGTGGCCCGTGAAGCTTGCATTTAACGGGCAGACCCCAGCCCCGCACGGGGCCGTCTCTGAAGGCAGAAGTCTTCCGTGGCGAGCCGATCCTCCAAGTGCTCTCCCCAGGAAACGATGCCCTCTCTGGAGGTTGTGTCTTTAAATTCTATTTGCACGCTGCACGGCCTGACCCCAGTCGGAGCTCAGGGCTTGTCAAAGGGAAACAGAAGATTGGCAAAGGCACCTTAGAGTTCTCCAGAAATTATTTCAAACAGATTGTTGTGCTTCGCTGAGGCAGACGCCAACATACGCAGGAGAGACACAGAGGCTGTGCAGACTCGGGCCTCAGGCCCTGCTCCCTCTCCAGCCTCCACGGAGGTGTGGGCCCCAGAGAGGGGCGCAGGCTGCCACCCCGACTCACACCTGCTGAACCCCCAGAGCGTCCTTGTCCCTGTCCCCAGAGACTCCAGATAGACCGATCCCAAAACTCCCACTGGATGTGCTTCTTGTTCTTTTTCTTTCTCTCCTTTTTCCCCCATTTTAGCTAATTTCCTAAAATGTCAAATACAACAAGTCTGCTGGGGTGAGAAGTAATTTAGACTCAACCAATTTGTGCTTCCTCGGCACTTGCTCCTTGTTACTGTGTCACGATTAGGGTTTATTAATGAGTCCTGGAGCAGCCTCAGGCTTATTATGCAACATCGAAAATACTCAATTTGTTTTCTTGGAGATCTGGTGTCCTGGTTTTCAGACATCCCGCCCTCTTGAGAGCCACAGTTCAATTACTAAGCGCTACAGAAATGAGGCCAACCGAGCACAGTTATTCTGGCTTCTTGGGAGACCAGCTCAACCAATGTCTTTCTGAAGATTTTACCTTGGTTTGACCCAAAACAGTGGAACTCATTTGAAGATCTGCAGACAAAAGGGGACTGAAGTCCTGTCCACACTGTGCAACATGTGGACGCCCTCCAGGGAGAAGAGGGAAGGAACTGTGAGTTTGAATTTTGCTCCCCAAGAGAAATATTCCCTTAGAGCTTGACAAAAATTGACTCATGTCAGGAAGTATTTATTTCCATGATCTGTAACGAAGCTCTATGAACAATTTTCTGTGTTTTGTGCATAAGGAAAAAAAATAGGCAGGGTGAATTCTCACTTCCATTGTATTTTGCAATCCACTCTAAGATGGGAATTGTCTATGGAGAAACATGCCCAAAAGATATCTTTGTAAGCCTAACAACTGTAACACGCAAAGCATTCAATCAAGATGTTAGTTGAGACAATGAAGATAGTAATAATGACATAAAATGTCAGTCAATAATGGAACTTGTATGTATTTCACTTTTATATTGTTTATGGCAGTTATTATTAAGATTAAAATGTATAAATCAAACCATTTAGGACCATATTAGCTCTTACGCCACAATTCTTTTTTTTTTTCTTTTAAGATTCCCATTTCATCCTGTGAATTCAGCACATGTACATGTGGTTCTTTGGAAGTGATCTGGGTTCTGACTTAAAGCCCTTGACACAGTTCGACAAAATTTCTAGCCCAGCAAGAATTTCAAAGATCAAGAAAGTGTCACAGATTCTCAGTCAATTTGTTTGCACATAAAATGACATGAATAATTGAGCATTTGATAACATCAGTGAATCTAAAGAGATTTGTCCATTGATTTATAAAACAAAAGAACATGGAAAGGAATGAAATACGTAAAAGTATTCACTCATATGTATCATTTAATTTCTCTTACTTATTAGTTAGATAAAATTAGGTATGCAATATTCTATTATATTTAAATTCAACTGCATAGAATCAAAAAAGCAAACTGAAAAGGCTTTGCTTTACTTATGACACCATTTCTCTCCTTAAGATTTGCTTATTATATCTAAAATATTGAGATTAGCAATTAACCTTAATTCTAGATATGCTTATATTACTAATCATCAACACAACGCTGGATCTTGACAGACACTGCTATTTAAATCACATCGCTTAAAATAACTCAGTTAAAAATGTTGTCAGAACTTTCTTCTTCCTTTCCTTTTCTTCTTCCTTTTAAGGACTGTGTGTGCTACATGAAGCATTTAAGTATGTAAATGTCAGTGAGTGATTAATGTATTCCCTACACTATTGTCACTAGCACATTTTATGCTATAATTAAAAGAATCGCTCATCTACTATAACTCAAGTAATGAAAGTGCGAGGCAGTGGGAATTCTACTACTGAAAATAAGTCTAGATTTGATCAAAAGAAGAAAAAATAGTCTCAAGTTGATTGCTCTTGACAAAGCCACCAGAAGGGGAGCATTCAAGGGCACCTCCGACCCAACGGGATGCTCCCTATGGTATTATTACCTTCTAGGTCACCTGTCTATTCTTTCTCTGCACTTTTCCTTTAAGGTCAGTGAAGTGTTTGATGGAACAACACTTTATAATTACTTAGGACTTTAATTCATGTCAAGTTTCTCTTGTGCTAATATAGTATTTCTGTTCTAATAAAAGGAAATTCTTTTGAAATTAGGATAGGAAAATATCGAGAAAGGAATTCTTGGCTCCTTTTGTCAATAGGCAGAATTCCTGACTTTATAAATGCCTTCTGTTAAATAAAATCCATTTCATTAGATGCCCTTCACTATTTTCTCAGATTCTCCTAATTTTCTGCCTTCACACATTTGTCTTGTAACCATATATAATTTAATCAGTTTCTACTGTCAACCAAAACCAAGATTCACTTTAAGGCAAATCTGAAGAGATTCAGATTCATGCACTAACTGTAGTGACCGTCACATGGTTGCACAAAGTAGAGCTGAAAAATAATAGATGAATAATTCAATGATTTGGGGTTCATATATTCTATATTAAATACCCCATATCATTTGTAAAATTTGAACATGATTTAGTAAACCTCAAAATTCTTACTATACATTAACATTTTCCCCAATGAAAAAAATCCACATCAATTTTGGATTTGTTAATATTTTTAACTCAGGAGAAACTTTCTGTCTCCACTTAAAGGCAATGTGAAAAATTATGTGTTTTTACTTTTGTAGTAGTGAAAGATAACCTTTATTTTTTATGAAAAACTCTTACTGAAACTCTAATGAGTTCTTCATGAATGCTAGGTGGCTACGTGAGTGTAAGAGCCATATGGTCATCAAAACACCATTTACGATTAGAATAATTTATCTTCCTAAGAAAAAAAGTGTATTACCTTAGTCCCTATCTCCAGAGAAGAAATATCTTTCAGATTCAGAAAAGTATATAAGTGTAACAAACCTTTGTGTTTTTGGACACACCTGCACCAATGATGTGACAGCCAACTTATGAGTTTGACAGCAAACATGCAGTGCAGGTGTGATTAAAATGACAGTAATGGATGGTGAACTGGATGCGAGACTTCAAAACAGGTGAACCATCTAAAGCTGATCAGGAAACAGCACCACACAGGCTCCAAGGGAGCACTAAGGTTAAGACTCGGCTCCCTAGAGCAGAAGGTGCCAGTCTCCGCTCGTACCCACAGTGGCTGAAAATCAACCCTTCTTTGTGTCTCCAGCTCCGGATTCAAAGTTTTTGCGGAAGCATTTGATTGGCTGTGAGGCTCAGAGAGCTACATCTCTGAGTAATAAACAGAGTTAAAGAGTCCTCCCAACCCAGAAAGAAGAATAACCAAAAGACGTCAACATGCCCCTTGTCATGCTTCCATATTGCCTCATCCTTACCTAAGACTTTGTGAAATTACAGTATATTGAAAAATGTATATCCAGTCTTTTTCTCTACTGCCTCACACAGAGTTCCTACACACCTTGGTGTAAGAAAGACTTGTCTTCTGCTGTGCTAAGGGACAAGCTCTTCTGGGCAGTCTTAGCACCGAGAGTGGTTGCCAGAGGTGACAACTGGAGAACAGAGGGCTGGAAATTTCATCTTTTTTTCCTCCTAGGATGTTAGAGGAGAGAAAATTTGACTTAATCACCAATGGCCAAGAGCTTGATAAACTGTGACTACGTATAAAATATCCATGATTGAAACTCATAAATGAAACCACCATAAAAATCCAAAAGGCTGAACTTCGAGCTGTAGGGGGTGGGGCTTGTCGCCCGGGAGATGTTAGGAGAAGCCCAGGACCGCTCTCCCCACCGCACACAGGTGGTCTCATCTGACTCACTGTTGCTGAGTCTGATCATTTTAAAAAAGAAATAAATTCGTAAGACAAACAGACTTTTCCAAATTTATTAGGACCATTTTAGAAAATTATCAAACTCAAGGAAAACAATCGTAGCTCCTCCAGTGTAGAAAAGTTGTTTTTTACCTTAACAAAGATTTGTTTCTACCCTGCACATTATCAGTAGTGCATTTGTCACCATGAATCAATGATATATTAACCTTAAATGTAATTTATAACTTAAAGCACTTTGAATTCCACTATGATAAAATTAAAAGCAACAGAAATTTCTGGACTGTGTTTTTGGTAATACCACATAGTGGTATTTTGCTAATGGGACAGCTTACAAAAACTCTTTATTTCTACTTATTTTCCTTCTTTAACCTTATCATAAAACGTTTTCTTTTTTTATTTGTTTGTTTAGACAGACCTTATAGTCTACTCTTGGAACGTGTTTTACTATTTACTCTCAAATACCCTAACTATTCAAACTCTAGCCTCAGGTCAAGATTTTAAAGGTCATTTGTAACATTGTTTCTTTCTGTTCACTTTCGATCTTAAACAGTTTTCAAGGACCCAACTAGAAATCCTTTAATTCCTCCTCTCCAGAGCTGCTTAAATTCCCAGCTCAGGGCTTTCTCTTGTTTGTCACAGTTTGGGAAGAGATCAGCTTGCTCTAATTGCTCCAGGGCAGGTGTAAGAGTGCTGAATAGTCCCTGTTCCCTGGGGGCCATAAATCATTGTTATCACCCAATCTACAGGAAGCCTGAGAGACTGAGTTCAGCCTACCAGTTTGCAGCCCAATCGCCTCTGGTCACTGCACCCTGAGCTTCCCTTTTCTCCAAATGCAGGCTTCCGGGTGGTCCTGCCTAGAGGTTTCCTGACATGTTGAGTTTTCAAAAGACTTCTGTTCTGCTTTGCCTCTCTCTGAGTGACTTTGCGACCTGTCTCTCCATCAGAAGACTTTATAAGTCTAAAGCATAGCATGCATACCCTGGATAGTTTTTCTCACTAAAACCTGACTGAATCTGCCTGGTTCTCTACTTTGCTACTATACAGTTTCATCATTTCTTTCCTTTTTTTTTTTTTTTCTTACCAAAGTGGAAAGGACAGTGTGGCATCTCTGTATCTTAACCCTGAGTGGAATCTCTTCTGCCATTACCACCCGTAGAGTCAGACATAATGGAATTAGGAGAAAGTGTCTACATTCTCTGTACAGGCTCAGGCAGACGCTCAGCAAAGAGGGGCTTGATCAGCAAACTGTGAGATCAGGATAATTACATGTAAATTAATTTCTCATGAGATGGGAAGTATTTCATTTTCCAATGAAGGGTTGTGATTGTTTGTGTAAACACTCTACTGCTATAATATGGATACACAGTTGGGCAAATCTTTTAATTATGTTGGGGCAAATCTTTTAATTATATTGGGAAAAATGGGGTTACAATTTTGGGATTCTAAGTAAATGGAGCTGATCTAAATGCTGAAAAAAATCTGATTTCTCTTTCATATAAGTTGAAAATATTCTAGAAAAACAAGATATAATACGTTTGTGATCCCATAAAAACATTAGGCATCTTTCAACAATGAACTGAAGGTCAGAAATGTGCATAAAGAAGTATATTGAACTTGACATATATGTTTTAGTAATGGAGATCATGTACAGATCACCCGTCATTAGTTTGGTAAAATCAAGTGGGATACATTGTCCTTCCACGTGAAAAAAGGCACCAACTCCTAGACTTGGAGAAGAAGCAGAAGTGGTCCTGATCTACTGAACATCATGTTCAGGGTGCTGGGAGGGACCAGGATTGGACCTTGAGCACCCCTGAGGCTGGGACTTCCTGGGAGCCATTAACTACTAGATCACCCAGCAAGGAGGTCCAGGTGCAGCCCGCTCCAGGTGCACCCGTAAATTCCCTTTGGTGAGTGGTATGCCAGTTATCATGCTTCATAGGGATACTGTTTCTTTCTAAAAAAAAAATAATAAGCCCATAGTTTCAATTCTGGACATTCACAAATTATCCATTTAATCACTGAGTAAAACAATGTATTGAGAATCTCCTGTTTCCGAACTGCTTTCACACAGGCAACTTCATGGAATTAAACATTTGTATATACTCTATAATTTTAAGATAATCAGACAAGTATTCCAGACACAAAAACTAGTGACCAGATATGGACAGGATTGAAGCTATCTCATTAATAGTTTGAAAGAAGTCTATAAATGTCAATATGTGGAAATTATATTGAATACATTCAAACTATCAGTTACAAAGAGTAACTTAACTAATGCAATGCTTAAAAATTATAGATTCTGTTTTTATTGGAAAAATAAATAGAATTTTTGAATAGTTAAGTGCAAAGTGTTATGGAGAAAAAAGGAAATGTAAAATTCTATCATCTTCCTAAGAATACATATCACAAAGTATCACACAAATCAACAATATAAGAAACATTCTAAAGCAAAAGGTAATTTATATTTCTTACAATTTAAATATTTCTTTCCTCGCTGTATGGGAGAGGATTCTATCACAAAGAAAAATCTAATACTGAATGAGAGTCACACAGTGATTGGAGATCCCAATCAAAACGAGAAAGCAAGTCTCTTGAAATCAAGTTCAAGGGTAATTTATTTGGTTATGAATCTGTTCCTGAAAGCAAATAAGAGCTAGTAATGTTTTACTAAGTGTTACAGAGATTCAGAAAGGAAAAAATGTCATTTAATGTCAGTATCACTAAAATTTTTCTGCAAAGTATGTAACATGAGGTAAGTCTCGGGAAAGAAAAGTATACTATTAGGCACAAAACATTGAAAGCTGTGTTTAACACCAGTGTATAGAAGGCCTATCACAATTTACGTGCTCATGTAAATAAATTAGGACTGTAAGTTCATTGTTTTAAAAAGCAAATGAAACTCATAATAGGGTACGAAATTTAGCTCAGTGGTTCTATCACCTGCCTTGAAAGAGCAAGATCATGAGCTTAATCCCCAATATTCCCCCCCAAAATAAACTAATAATAAAGAGTAGAGAACAGAGGCATGTATTAACCATTATCACAAAACTGCAGATTCGAAAGACACACTTTGATAATGTACAAAAATAAGAGATTCACATCTACTCTGGGGAAACTACTTCGTTTTTATATAAGAATTGATAGATTCATTATGATTGAGATTAGAAAACAGGCATATATGAAAGATATGTAGAAATACCAATTCTATGATTGCAAAGTATGTTAAAGAAATTTATTTCTAACTCATCTTAAAATACAAGGGGATTCTTCTTTTGACATTTGTTTCAACACTCAACTCATTTTTTGATTATTTCTTGCTTTTGATAAGTATTTCTTAGACTTATATGAAACCTAGTTCAAGGTTTTCTGTTCTGAAATTCCCCTTCTCGACATTCGTACCATAGTTTCTCGTGCACACGTGTTGCGACAGGGGCACCGAGCTTGGTGTTAGCAACCGTGGTTCTCTGTTTTGTGAATGTAGAGTAACCAGGTCTTCACGTCTGTCCTTCCTGCACGACACAAACTGTCCGTGGTGGAGAGAAACTTCCTTCCTCACTTTTCCTCATGCTCAGGTTCTATTCATAAAACAATATTATGTGTCTTTCCTTGGACACGGCATGATATTATCAGGCTGGGTCTAATAATATGGAATAAGGTTGGATTTTGTCATAATCCTATTGCAAAATACATTCTCCCTGTGAAGCTGGTATTTTACCACCATGTATAATAAGTATTCTTACACCTACTCAAGATGCACTTGTCCAAATATCTGCAAAACTGCATGTCTGTTGTTACTCTTTTATTATGAAGATCACTGTGTGTGTAGAATATACATAGTCAACTAGCACATTGTCTAAATTTTGATAAAATGCTTAAGAATATTGAGTTTAAAAAAGGCGAGAAGAATCATATTGTGTTGAAAATACTCCTTGAGGAACTGGGTTAAAGTATGGGTCTATGAAACCAGAAAATAATGGGAAAGCCCTGGAAAATTTAAAAGAAAATATCAATAATTTCCTAGACAATAAAGAGAAAAAGGTAAAATAAATAGCACTATAAAACACTGCTACTTCAAATCAGGGCTGTAATATCGAGCACCTAACACATACATTCACGAATAAGTGTGGTTTAACGCTGCATGTTATTAACCACAAAATTAATTTTTTGGTCCCGATTTAGAGAAACATATTTCTCAGAGAGAGGGGATTATTAATACCTCTAGAGTTCCCAATATAAAAATGGGCATTTTATCTGCATGATGATGATTAACTTAACAAGTATCTAATTAAGCTTTACAGTCAAAATTAAATTCTTGCCAGCTAATAGTTAAGAACTTAAAAATTGGCAACAACATTCGGGATATTTTTTAAGTAGAAATGCAGAGGTATAGTAATATTAAATGTTCAAAATATCTAAACTCATTTTAAATGTAGAATTCCATATAGACCATGAACCACATTGAGTGAATCTGTCCTATGAGCCAGGATATCAAGCCTCAGTTCCCAAGGCTGTTAGAAGCCATGTGGCTCTGCTCAGCAGGAAGCGACTAGCTCCACGCATCAGAACATCCCGATGACAGCTTGGCACTTCTTTGACAGCAGTGATTAAACATTATCCGTAATTTTTTTTCATTTTCTCAAATTGAATCATCATTTTGAAGGCAAATAAAAGAATCATTTGTCACAAATACTCATAGAGCCATCCTCACATGATACCATGAGATTAGACCTCTTCCAGACCCAATTGACAGAGAATGAATGTAAAAATTTCAATATCATGTGTCAAAAATGTAAATGAACTTCATATTTATCTTCCGAGCAACATTAGGAGAAATTACTTACGGCCCTCTTCTTGCCAGATCTCATGTGTCACATCAGCGTATAACAAAGTACAAGCTGTGTTTAAAAATCTGTCCTTAAGAATTTAACTTGTGGGCCGGAGGGTTAGCTCAGTGGTTCCGGCGCCTGCCTCGCAAGCGCAAGGACCTGAGTTTGATCCCTGGTGACCACATACAATGCTGGGCATGGAGACTCACGCCCTCCAGCAATCAATACCACATACCACAGTGCCAGGCGTGGTGGCTCACGCCTGTCATCCCAGCACTCGGGAGGCAGAGACAAGAGGATTGCTGAGTTCGCGGCGGCTTGCCTGGGCTCCATAGTGAGCTCAGGGCCAGCCTGAACTACAAAGCGAAACCCTGTCTCCAAAAAGCAAAAAAAAAAAAAAAAAAAAGAAAAAAGGAATTTAACTTTTTCCACGCACGAGGAGAAGTCAAGTTAACGCAGGAGCCCCCCAGATCCCCGGCCAGTTTATAAGACTCCGACTCCACGTTTTTTCCAAAGATATGAGCTGATAGGGGTGCGGAGGACTCCGAGAGATAAATTGACATTGTTAGACATAAAAGCTGACTGCTGATGAAAGCCCTGAGCCTTTCCAGGGGCGCATGAATCATTAGAATTTACCTGTGCACCCTCCTGAGAAAGAAATTTAGGAAGCTAGAGCTGTCATTTTAGCTTCCGCTCAATTCTGCCTGTTGAAAGTTCAGATTGGTACCAAGAGAGGTGGCCTCTGGCCGGGACCCCATGGGGAGCCAATGCGTTCTTTTGCAGCATAACTTTTTCACTGAGATCTATTACATGACACGCAAAGTGATTTGTCGGTGACCCACTAGGGAGTAAAAAAGTCCAGGTCCACTTGTCAATTCGTTAAAAAATATAAACCAAATAATATTTAACAAATATTAGATAAGATTCTTCTTAGGTTTGGGGAAGAATGCTTTGAAGAAAGTAAAGAAAGAGACAAAGGGACCAGACTAGATCAAAGTCGCATGCCCAGGACCCAGCAGCTCCAGAAACCCGGACATGCGCTTTGCCGACCCCGCCCTCCCAGCTCTCGGGCCAATCGGGCTGACGCTCCAGCGTGATGTCGCCGCCCAGCTCTTGACAACCAGACATGCGCAGACGTTCCCTGGAGCCACAGCGAGTCTCTAGGGCCGTGAGGCTTTCCCGGGATTGGCCACCTGCCTGGCAGAGATATGGTGGGAGAGAGTGACGGAGCAAAGCCTGATAGTTCTTGGGGTGCAAGAAGCTCAGCGTAGCACAACTGGAAGGAAAGCAGCAGTGAACGCGTGCTGTACCCCAAGATCACATCCCGGGACCTGTGCAGACACACCCCGAAGGGTGCCCTGCTCGTCCAGGGGACGCCTGTGTGTCAATCAGGTTGAAAGCCCAGCTTTAGCTGTTAGAAGCCAAATACAAATTTTACCATAACATGGTATAACAAATCTATATTTATTAAACTACTGAAGTTAGAGAGTTCAATAGTATGACATTTATATTTAAAAAATTAAACCTAAAATTTAAAATTTAAATTCAAATTTAGAACTCAAAATTTAAAATGGGTAGATGTGGAAGTTTACAAATGCTTATTCTGAATATTCTGTTTTCCTGACAGTAAAAATTATAAAGTTATTTTCATAATAATGCTGATGTGACTCTCCACCTGATTAAAAAAAAGCCTACACATGATGATAAATACATTTTCCTTGGTCTCCATAATCAAATGAATTTTTTTTTTAGACAGGGTCTCGCTTTGTAGTTCAAGCTGACTTGAAATATTTTTATCAGCAATATTTTCACACTTTATCCTCTCTAGAGAAATTATTTACTCATTTGAACCTTTAAAGATCTATAGGGTTAGATAACAGTTTCAATATTGTCTTATTTGCCCCAAATTTTCATTGTAGATGATTGGCAACCAAATAAAACTGCACAAAATAATTTGAATACGTATTATTGATATTATAACAGAGGTGGATAATATGAAATTTGACACATATTAGAATTAAATAATTTCTCAAATAATGTTGAAAATTTTGTAATCATAAATACACAGAATATTTTGTCTTTTCAACTTCCAACTAAGTATGTTTTTTTTTGTTTGTTGAAATAGTCTTCTTTAGAAAATGACTCGAATAGGAATATGAAATCCATAATAAAATTAATCCAATTTTGTTTTTGTTCTTTATAGTCAGGTCAAAAATTATCCACTGCTGGTTGTTTCCTTCCCTTAGTTTGAAAGGCTTCTTGTTGGGCAAGGCGTTGCGCTGTTGCCGGAAGTCCGTGGGGGAACAAAGTCACGAGGCACACACGGGAAGGGCGGCGATTCCAGCCGCGATTCAGTGGTTCCGGCGTCTGACTCACAAGCTCAGTGTCCCAAGTTCCATCCCAGGACCAAATAATAAATACTAGTCGTAATAATAGTAATAAAGGGGAAGGTATCAGTAAGTGGCAGAGGGGAACCCAGCAAAGGTAAAAAATAAGCAAGGGACTTCTGCAAAGTTGAGCCTGCCTTGAATTATTACAAAGACCCTGAGACTGGAGAAGAGACCACAGCCCTGACTGAGTCTGCTGCTTGGAAGTATGTGATCCTGATGCAATAGCATGGAAGGCTGAGCAGATTCTTGGATGATTTTAGTACTTAACATATAATAAAAGTAAAACTGCAGTTTCAAAAATGTCTCACTATGTACCTTTGGCCAGAAACGTGAACTAAATGGGACATAGGATATTTTTAAATTAAAGGATAAGAGTAAAAACTGTAAGCTATTTCGCAAAATGTGGCTATCAAACTGAGATCTTACCAAACATTAACAGATGCCCTTGGACTTTCTCAGTTTGGTTTGACTTAGGTGTTTTGTAAAAAATAATTCCTGAGATGCTAAAGGTGTCAAGAACTCTGAGATTCTTCACTGTTTTATAAAAATGTCATTAAATTTTGCAGTGAAACTCAAACCTCATCCAAACTGTACTGGGGTCAACTTAAAAAAAGAAAGACAACCTACTACTAAAAGAGACAGAGAGAGAGAGAGAGAGAGAATGCAATTTTAAAAATTCTTTTTAAAAACTATGGTTCACAATGGAATGATAATATATGTGAAAAACAAGATAATAAAAAATCTCTTGATGGTATCTATGTAAATACACTGAAGAAGTTCAAAAGATGAGTCTAAAAAGGGAAAGAAAGACATGTGAAAAACAAAAATTAGAAATTTCTGGTATAATTTCAATGAGATTGATAAGGAACAAAGTGGAGAAATTACTTTTAATTATGTAACAACTATTATTGGGGAATTTAAAATTCTTACAAATTGAGAGAAAAACAACTCAATAAGAGAGAATGGAATAAAAGAGTAAGCAAAAGAAAAGATTTTAAAAGAGAAAAAGAAAGCTTATGTATATAGCAGGCAGGGTTGTAGGGAGGGCAGAGGAACGGGGAAAAATAAGATGTATAGGTACAAGTTCTCAATGTTAAATATGAACATATTGTATGTATAAAATATACCAATAAAATAAATTTTTAGAAAAAGTAAAAAATAGTAAACATTTCAACAAGAATCAAAATATCAAGGTTGAAAATAAAATAACTCTCAGAAATGTAAATGAGAAGCACAGAGATTCACTTTTGCATCTAAACAAAGAGGAAAAAACACAAAAGTCGTTCTTGACAAATGTTAAGAAAATGTGCCACAGAGGCAGTAGTATGGTGCTGGCAGTATTGGAAACAAATGTCACCATTTTCACAAATTATTTGACGCTATCCTGTGTATTTGAGGGGATAGTCCTTTGAAATAACATTGTCCATGTTTTTTATCTCAGAAAATCTTTATGCATGTGTTCCAAAAACCATAGAAAATGAACTAGGCGTGGTGGCTCACACCTGTCATCCCAGCACTCGGGAGGCAGAGGCAGGAGGATTGCTGAGTTCGAGGCTTGCCTGGGCTACATAGTGAGGTCAGGGCCAGCCTGAACCACAAAGCGAGACCCTGTCTCAAAACACAAACAAACAAAACCATAGAAAATAAAGTAGAACAACATAAACTTGGTTTATACACATACTAGTAAGAACCAAGAAGATGAAATGCATTTTGCCTGAAGAATATATCTAGAAATTAAAAGTTATATGATGGAGTGAAGCAGAGTGAAAAGGAGCAGTGAGAGACACCCAGCTGATGACTAGATCTTAGGAAACAAACATGTTAAGTGGAAACTTAGCCACTTTTTCTAAAAGACATGCTATTTTCATTCTGTAACACTCCTTCTAAGTTTAGGTGTAAAAAACGTAAGTAAATGTTTGCTTATTGCTCATCATCTTATATTTTGGATGTGAAATGTGACTTCCATCCCTCTTTCACAAAGTAGAATTAATTTCTGCAATTGCATATAAATCTCTAGACTGGCATAACAATACAAAGTTCACTGCACAATGCAAATTTCAACCATAACTAATGTCTTTCTATAGTTTTCTTTTGTTTTAAGTGATATTTAAGTACTAGACACAGTAGTTACATTTTTTTTATTATAGCACTCTTGAAGCACTTCTTGCAGGCTTTTGTTTCAGCAGTTTTCTGTTATTAAAATTATCGTACAACTCATTTTGAAATGTAAATTATATTAATTACTACAGATTGACTTAAATTATTACTCGTGTGTAGTTTGGTCATATTTCTTCAAACATGGAAAAAAAAGCAGTTCTAATCACACTAGCATTGATGAATTCCTTTTAATGACACAATGTCATTAAGGATAAAACACAAAAGCAAAACCACTGCATGCTTTTATTATGTCCCCAATAGGTACACCACAAATATTTGTTGAGTACATAAATTGAAGCTTTTTTGTCAATTTTCTAAAAACCACACGAATCCTAATAACAATTATTCCCTAAAATTCAGAATTATTTGATAGAAATGACCTTGAAATAAAGGCCCAAATATCATCAACAGCCTTAGAGTAATCAAAGCTAAGAATTTATAAAAGTCTTGGGCTGGGGATTTCACTCAAGCAGTACCTTGACAACTTTGGACGCACAAGGGCCCAAGTTTGATCTCCAGTACAGGAAAAAAAAAAAAAAAAAAGAATTTATAAAGGAGTCTTGATGTATGAAGCAAAACTGCAAATTACTTAAGTAAATGCAGTTCATAAGTAAAGGTTATGAAGTACAAAAATGCTGATCTGATGAGAATTAAAATGTGTAACAATAAAAAGTATAGATTCAGTCATACTTTGCAAATATTTCAATTACATGTCTACAAATACATTTCTATATTGACTTTTTTTTTGAGACAGGGTCTCACTTTGTAGTTCAGGCTGGCTCTGAGCTCACTGTGTAGTCCAGGCAAGCCTCGAACTGAGCCATCCTCCTGCTTCTGCCTTCCAAGTACTGCGAATACAGCCACCACACCTGGCTATATTGACTTTTAAATTCAAAAAAAAATTTAGTGAATCAATACAAGGGTATTTTAACATATAACTGGCATAATCTTTTGGTTGAAATATTATCTAATTTTGGAAATCCCCTACAGTACTTCTGAAAGAGAAGTTAATCAACTTTGACTTGATATAATATTTTATATCCTTGAATAATATGATAAAAAGTAATTTTAACTCTTGGTTTTTAGATGATTAGGTAAATATTGGTGCATCTAGACTCGCTGTATATTATTAATATTATTTATATTACTAGTAATATATTGCTATTTCACTAAGGGAAGTATGTTCCCAAATGGATGTCTTCAGTGAAAATTTCAGGGGAGTTGCACTACAATAATGGCTATTTTGAGAACTAAAATTGTAGCACAAGTTAGAGAAAACATTTTAGAATTAGAACTTAAATCCACCTTAGTCCAGTGTTGTCAGTTCTTAATTAGAAGTAGATCTGAGAGTGCTAATTGTGCCGCTAAGGAATCATTAAAGTTGATTCTGAGAAAGCTTTGAAGTTCTGTGAAAGGAAGAGTATAGAAAAATTGGAATGTGCTTGTGTGGTACCTACATATATAAGCTCTACCCCAATTTTAAATGTTATTACAATGAAACGGCTATTATTCTATCATGTCTTAATCATATCAGGCCTAGAAATCTAATTTAAAAACATTTTTACCCTCCTACTTCCAAGAGCTTTACTCAAATCTGCCATGTTTATTCAGAACGGAAGTGGCCCCGTCCAGAGACTCAGGGGATATGGAAACGGGCTTGTTTGGGAGGTCTGCTCAGTCTGTTTTAAGAAACGTTAAAATAATTTTAAAGGAACTGCTTACACTGAAAAGATGCGACTCTATCTGAAAGACTGTGCATGCTAAAGTTAAATCTGCATGACAATCAGGCTTAACTGCAAACCATTCCTCAGGATCTGTCAGGAGATGAGTCAAGTGCATTTCTGGGCGTGTCTGGGCGAGGTGCAGGGCTGTGATCCTGGGTACTATGCGCCGTCCCGGCCCCTTTCTGTCTGTCAGTGCACGCTGTCCTGGTTCCCAGCCACCGAGAGCCAAGACCCCGGGGGAAGGTCCTCTTCTACCGTGATTTCCAGGCAACTGTGAATGGCATCCCCTGGGCGTATATACTATGAGGCGAACTGAAGCTTTGCTTCCTGAAGGTGTAGACATAAGGTCTTTGGTCCCAGCAGTGAAAACAGCAACAGAAAAGGTTGGTGCCATAGAGCAGAGTCCTTGCTGTGACTAGGAAGCACCCATGTAACTCACACCCCTAGAAACGATCTGTAGGAGGATCTGGAAGGGTCTGGAGTTACGGGACAGATAACTGAAGAAGATTCTAAGCCAACCTTAGTGGGTGGTTTTGGCCAGAGCTGGGAAGACCAGGAGGCCCATAGGAAAGAGAATGAAGTCCTGGCCCAGAAGATCTCCACTGGGAATGAGGGCTGCGGTGTGAATCTGATCGCGGTGTGAGCCGAGGTCAGCTTGAGTGTGATCACCGGAGGGGGGAGGATCACCCAGCACTAGAACACCTGAGGTGGTAGTGATCAGGCAGAATGGAGGAAATGGGAGAGATAAAATGAGGAGAGCCGTGCATAAACTCAGGAGCTCTCTCAGCATGGATGCAGGGAGGCTATGATTCACTCTTTCACAATTACATGATTTCCTCCCAGGGCATGGCAAAGAATCTTGGATAGTAGAGTAAAAAAGGACTCTCAACTCACTCGCACAGATTCCAGTGCATGTCCAGACCCTTAGCTTTGAAGTGGAGGAATTTTCAAAGAATTCACAAAACAAGTAGCTAAATAAATTAACACTAGAGAACAAATGGAAGAGAAATGTACTAAGATGATCAATTGGTATGAAGAGATATAAACAGACAAATAATTTTGTTAGTAAGGTGATCAGTGAGTTTAAAGAATATACCAGAAAGCAGGTACTCAGATCCACACAGTAAGAAAAAAGTTTACCAACTAAGAAAACCCACTGGACCCAATGCTGTGTTTTACAAGAACTTCAGAGAACTTACTTCTCAAACCCTTCCTCGAAATTGAAGTAGAAGGAATCTACCATAAAACTAAGGCACACACACAAGCAAGAAAACTATAATTATGTCTTTAACAAAAATGAAAAATTATCTGTAAGATGCTTGCAAACAGTTCAACAAATCATTAAAAACCATACACTATAATCAAGTGGGATTCATGTAACATATTATAAAAATAGACACAAGGATAAAAACCACATATTTATAGATTCAGAAAAATCTAGCAGGACTTCAGAATAAAATGTCTGATGAAAGTAGATTTAACTAACCTTACCTCAAACCAATAAAAGCCATATATTACAAATCTAAAACCAATAATGGACTCAATGGGGAAAACACTGAAACTACTTTCTCAAATCAGGAATGAGATAAGGACATTTTTTGCCACTTCTTTTCAATATAATTCTAAAACTTTAGCTAGTTCAATCAGTTAAGAAAGGATTAAAAGAAATATGCATAGGCTGGAGTAAGTTCGTTTTCATTTCATTTTATTTCAAACTGTTTTCATTTGCACATAATATATAGTGTGATCTTTGTAAAGAAGACCGTACCAAAAAAAAAATCCTCCAACTGAATGTTCTTAACAGCTAACAAACAAATCTAGCAATTTGGCAAGATATAAAAATCACTACAAAAAAAGTAATGTTGTTCTTATGTTCCCATAACAAACTCACCGTGAAGGAAATCAAGAAATCAATTAGGAAAAATCAGGAAGGAAATCATTCACAGTAAATTGACAAAATTTAAGTACCTAAGAATAAACCAAAGCAAGAAGGCGAAGGACTTCTATAAAGCAATGTATTGCACCCTGAAAGAATTTCCAAGAAATTAGAAAATGGGAAGACATGACTTTTTCTTGGACAAACAGAATTAATATAATTATCTTGGGGAATTACCAAAAGTGATATATAGTTTTAATGATATTCTTAACAATGCATCAGCTATATTTTACACAGAACTCGAAACGAACAAATAAACAGTTTTAAAACTTATATGGGACCAGAATAGATATAGAATCTTCACAGCTCTCTCGAGCGAAAATAACAAACAGGAAGAATCTAGTCTGAGCATTCGAAGCGACAGTAACACAAACCGAGTGGGAGGGTAGGAAGAACGGAGGCGGCGGGGGAAGCGGGCGGGAGCACAGCGCTGGGCCGTCCACCGGGCCAAGTGCCCGCAGGCTGCGTGCGCAACTCCGAGCATCCACAGGGACCAGCGGGAGTGGGCGGGGCATCTTGTTTTCCCACGTAGCTCCCGGAAGCGTCTCGTGTTGCCCCCACCGTCGCAAGGGTGTGGTTGCCTGTCTTGCATACTTGCCCAGAGCCCTCCCTTGGGTGAATGTGAATTCAGGCACTATGATTAAAGTCTGTCCCTGACTCTCTCTTAACAGCACCAGGTATCATTACTTGTAAACCAATATTGAACTGAAAATTGCAAACTTTTAACACTATTAAACATTCAGTGCTCATTCACTGGTTCTCTAGAAGCAAAGTGACGCTAGACTCTCGTAGCTACTCTCACAAAATAGTAATGCTGCATCTTAAAGGAAAAATGCCACAGAAAAATGTGAAAACCTATTTTTTCTGTTTTTATGAGGTGATATAATTTTCATAATTACCCCAATCTTGTGAAATTTTACAAATTAGCAAGGCTTGATCACGATATTCACAATAAAATAGCATTTTTCTAACAATTAGATTGAATGAATGGATCTGTGGAGAAAGCAGCAGCATACATGACAGTTATAAATAAGAAAAATATTTTCCTAAAGAGAAAAGATCTCCATGTCACAGTAATTTGATGCCAAAACCCAAATAAATGTTACTCCCTCTCTTTCTTCAGCATATAGCAAAATGAAAGGGTTTATTTTTGTTTCCCACCAGGAATAAAGGTGCATAGAATTAAAATGCAAAAATACACAGCTTCTCACATTTTCTATTTCTAATGACATCCCCAAGAGTCAGTTGTAAAACAAAATTAGACAGAAACACTGAAAATGCGTAGGAAATAGGAGATGGAGCCTCCTCTCTATTTGTAAGCACCAGTCATCTGCCTGTGGCACCGTGTTTGCCACTTGGATGAAATGACTGCTTGATATCCTCTAGGCACATCTTAAGGTGATTAAAATTGCTTCCGTGATGGCATCTTGTGGAATATGAGAATAAAGTATATGCATAAGCATAGCCTTAAATCCCTCTCATGGCGTAAAATCCACGGCTTCACTATAGATTTTCAAAGATGGTTTGAACCCAGAGGCCTGGGTACCCGTCACATGGGCCCCTTGAGTCAGTATTAATTCTTATCAAGAACGCAAGGGCAGGCTGCAGGACACAGGCGCAGCAGGACCCTCACGGACTATCAGTGTGAACGTTGCTTCATGCGATGAGCAAACGGGCAGCGGACCCTGTGCTGTGCCCCGGGCCCTGGTCCACGCGCGTCAGCACCTGGAGCCGCGCGCAGCGTCTCCACGTCAAGTTCGCGGCCAGCGCGCCCCCGGGATCCACTGACGTACGTCATGACACGGTGGACTGTGCAGAAATGCAAGCTCAGGTCCAAAGTACTCAGCAACCAGGAAGGGACGCAAAGGCTGGCAGGAGAGGAAGCCCTTCACAGGGCAGGGTGAATACGAGTTTGTGGTCTGTGGGAAGAGAATGGGGGAGAGAAGCGGAAAAAGTATCATCAGCAGCAGGTGGTTTGCCGCGGGAGGCGGCTCCTGGGCGCTGCGGTGTCCGCGGGGAGAGGCGGGACCGCTCAGGCCCATCTGGGCGGCGCGTGAAGCCACAGACGGCACCTTGGCGGGGAAAGGGAGAGAGAAGGTGCGAGCGGAAGAGCGAAGCCCGCCTCGCTCTGGCGTCGGGATGGTGGAGATGGTGGTGCGGCACAGGCAGGCCGTGCGCGGAGAAGGGACGCGTCCTGTGGGCACGCGAGGAGGAGCCGGACTTGGAGAAAGAAAAGGCTTTATCGGGCGGTTCTTCTGCTGAAAACCTAGACAGACCATTGAAACACTGTGGGACAAAAGCGAGCAGCGATTCATTGCTACAACCACATAAGGGAAAGGAAAGGAAGGGCCATTGGAACTAGGAGAACTTGAAGATTGGGAATTGACAGTATCTATGAAAACATAAGATTTGCCAATGCAATATAGAAAGGAAATTTGGACTGAGAAGAATGGATGGATCCATATGCGAGGATATTGAGTTTGGGTCTCCTGAAGGTTTAAAATGCTGAGGTAAAACGGACATGTGAATAAAAAGTTAATTCCCTTCAAGACGATGGAGTTAAACAACATGGAGATCGTAGGTGCACAGAGATTGCTAACTACTTAGTCCCGCTCTTGGTAAAGGAGAAACATACAGCAAAGAGCAGACGGCGTGTGTGTCCAGGCTAGAGGGAAGAGTGTCGTGTCAGGGAGAGACACCCACCTGTGCTTTTGAGACCAGAGTTGCTCTTCTGTTTGGTTTGTGTGATAGGTGAAGCGGATATGCACAGCTGTTTTTGATGGATTAATATTAAAATTAATATTTTATGGATCATCGGTCTATAAGTGACATTCGTAATGAAACAAAATTTAAACATGAATTTTTTCCCAATGATTCGTGAGCTTCCAGCTTTTAGAATTCAGGTTAATGGACTGATTTCCTTTCTATGGAGGGGGGACTGCCAAGAAAATATATGAAACTTCACCAGTTCACTGCACTAACATGTCTAGAAACTCCTGAGCACTAGATCAGTACCTCTTGTCATTGTAGAGGCCAAACACAACTTCTATTTATCTTATTATGTCTCAAATTCAGTATTAAAATATTTATGTTTTTTTCTTTTCTGGTGCTCTCCCTCTCTCTCTCCCTCCCTCTCTCTCTCTCTCTCTCTCTCTCTCTCTCTCTCTCTCTCTCTCTCTCTCTCCATATGTACATGTATTTCCTAAGGTATAAATTTAATTTTTGTTTCTTTAGAGTGTAATACTTAATGGACTCTTAAAAATCCACGATAGGTACAAGAAAAAAGGTCTAAAGAAAATTCAGTGCCCAAGAGGCTTCACAATTAACAGATTAAATGTAAAAATGTGAATAATGAACAGATGTGTAAGACTAGACATAGACACAGATAATTAATTTGTACCCTAATGTGTAATTCTGTACTTACTAATAATTTTTCTCAACTATAACCAGAATGCCACTAAATCTATAAAAATCAAGAGCTAGTAATGCTTAAAAAATCTGAACACATGGAATTTAGAAGCAGAAAATATGAATGACAGGCTAATTACTAACTACTTGCTTTTCAGTGATATGAGTGAGTTTTAAATTTAAGCATCTCTGCCTTTGCACGAGTATGTAGAAGTGTGTATGGTTCACAACATTAGTGAGGCAGGTAGGCGCTGTCCTGTCCTCCGATGGCACTTTTCAAAAAGTGTCCGCCTGATGTCACTGCAAACCCGGTGCATAATTATCCCTTCGTCTATGTTTGAGACTTGAGGCCCTTGAAAGAAACCTCAGGAGGGAATCTCCAAAGGACGGTGAGGGTCTTAGAATCGACGCCTACAGGGAAGTGAAGACAGGCGGCAGGGACAGGACTGAATCCGTGAAGTTCTGGGAAAGTCAGAGCACAAGATGCCAAAGAGGGCGGCGCCACAGAGGGCTCTGGACAGACGACAGCCCGTCAGCGTTGTGTCTGGAAGCAGCAGGGAAAGGAGATCTGCGGAGCGCAGCGCGGGGCCACGTGACAGCGGGCGCCTCCTGTGCCCTGTTCAGCAGCGCCCAAGGAGTACGCTTTAAACAAAGGAGACGGATCGGTAATCAACACAAGCAGCTAAATCTAATTTCCAGATTTAGAAAGAAGCATTCAAATACCAAAGCCAGCCAATGTATGCATATTTTTTTCTATATCTCAAAAAGTGATTTGCTAAGTGTTCTGAATTCTGATGCTTCTTATAGCATACTGTGTTTTCGAGGGCTTCGGTTATTACTATTTTCCAATTATAATTCTAAGGCCCAAGTGCTTTCTTTTCTCTTATTAAAGGGGTATAATACCATTAAATTGATGGAATAGCTATGTGCAAAAATGACGGTGCGTCTCTGTGCTCAGTAATAGCCTTCCTTATGCTAGGTTTCTGATTCGCTTGCCTTTATTGACAGAAGAAAACATATTTTGTGAGCATGTCAGCCAAAGATAGCATTTATAGCCTCTAAATAATTAGGTATTGATTAATTTCACCGAGAATATATGGAGCGTTTTTTTCAAGCTTGCCCATTCTTAAAGATCATTTAATTTCCACTACAGAAATCACAAAAGAGAACCTTTGTTCCCAGGTTCTCGGTGCTACGGCCCATCAGCACGGCTCTGTGAGTGAGCTTCAGTCCCCGAAGCAGCCTCGGAGAACAGCTTCAGTGGGAGCAAACGTCCTACATCTTCATTCTTTCATCAGGCTGAGCTAAGAGCCTACTAGCTTTCTCTCCTAAATCTCAAGTCACAAAGGAAGAGATGCATCAAAAATGCCTGAATGCAATAAAGAAGCGATAGCCTGGATGTTGCTAGAAGAAAATAATCCCAGTGAATCCACATACTGGCACTCTCCAATGGGAGATGTAAATAGTTTTTAGACAGCAACTCAAAGATAAGTGCATGTTTTGGACTTGAACACAGTACCACGGCACGGGTTACTGGTTATGGAGAATATTGGAACCCAAATTATATTTTATTTTGGCATTATTTGGGAATTTTTATTTTTAGGGATATTAAGAACCATAAACAAAAGCATCTGTATGTTCCCCTTCACTCTGGCAACGCTCAGCCTACTATTCCCACCACTCTCTGAAATGCTCCCAGAGTCCTCTTTTGTGAGGGTCTGAGTCGGCACTGTCCTGGCTGCTGAAGTAAAATGTTGACCTCAGAGTCACTTTGACCTTGGGAAAGACCAAGAGGTACATGGGGTCAGATTCAGTAAGCGGAGTGGGTGAGGTCACACACCGTTAGAACCTGCCTTTCCACCAGGTGGCCATGGGCAGCAGCGATCACCCCCTTTTTCTTTATCAAACCTCTCCAAGACACTCACAAAAGATTTCCGGGACTACAGAAAGTAGCAAGCTTGATGAGATAAGTGTTTCCTAAGAGAGGGGATATATTCAGGGAGATTGTCACTTGTTTATTGCTGTTACATTTTCTAAAAAAATCATCCCCGTATATCTGATCACCCTGTTATACACACATAGGTGCATGTATCCCCTACATTTATATATATGTGTATGTGCATGCACACATAGAGTTTGCAATGTAGATATATAAATACATGAGTGATTGTTACAAGGTATAATGGTCTGTTGACTGTAAAATATGAAGCATTTAGGCAATGGTCAGTACGTACTGGGTGAAAATTCAGACATACTCTGAAAGGATTAAAACAAAAATGGATTGTCTTCACTATAGAAATTGGAAATACTCTCCTTACTATAGAAAGTAGTCAGTTAAAAAGATTCGAGTCTTCTCACTCCAGAGAAAGAATTATTTTCAGTACAGATATTGTTAGTAATAAATCAAGTAACCTGAGGTATATAAAATTAATTTTCACCGATTTCCCTCATTCTAATACCTTATGTGGCCAGTGGGACATTTCTTCCCACCTGTCTCTTTGTTAATATAAAAATTTACAGCTAACTATCTCCTTATATTACGTAAGAAATCGTTATGGCTTCAGTGTGAATTCTTTTCCCGAGGCTCCCATGCTGGAAGGTGAAAATGTGCAGACCTGGCACTAGAGAGCTCCCCAGGCTGGAGCTCTCTGGCCCCAGGGATGGACTCACCCCTGATGAGTTCAGTGGGCTGTGGAGATGGAGGGGCTCTGTTAGAGGAAGTCCGTCCCTCAGGCTGCCTTGAAGGCGACCCCGTCCCCAGCCTCCCCTCTCTTCCCCATCCCTTACTTCCTCGTCGACCAGAGGTGAGCAGGCTTTCTCTGCAGCTCTTCGGCCAGGTTGCCTCTGCTTCTAAGCCAGTTGACCGTGCACAGACACCTCCAGAGCCACCTGCCAAACACAGACCTTTTGTGCCTGAGTGATATATATAATTAATATTATATATTATGTAATATATAATATGTTTTTATCCTGTTTTGTTCCAGTTCTGAAAACCTGTTTAATGCAGAATTATTAATATTAGACTCTAAACATGGAGAGCTTCTTTAATGTATATGGAGCAGGAGAGTAAGTGCTGATAATTTTAGTAGAGAAATTATTATGCACCCCAATGAGACTTATCTAAAACTTGGTCAATATAATTAAAAATAATTGAATGAGAAAATAGTTTTATTATCACCACTCATGTTATTAGAGCTAAATTAAAACTTTTGATTGGATTCATTTAGTCATATGTTTTTAAAGATAAAACCTAAGAACTAAGACAAACCGTTCAAACTAGACGCTGTAATGTGTTAGCCCTAAAGGTAGTATGATTCTGGATTCCAATAATTGGTTTTCTTTTTCTTCACTGGTAATTGAATTAAATCATTTTTGTTAAATACAATATTTCTCCATAGTTCCTATTAACACTACTAATTTTAGCAAAGATGAGCCCAGAAAGGTACAACTTATTTCTTTTTTCTTTTTTTGTAGCTTGACATGGAACAATAACTTATATAGAAACACTTTCTTTTACTGGTTTTTCATACTCATAATGGATTCTGAAGATCATTTCATGTTGGGAGTTCAGACTTCATTTCTTGAACCAACAAATACGTAGAGTGCTTATTATACAGTTTTTCAAGCTTTAGGAATGTATGGAGAGCGAGTACAGTGGGACAGGAAGAAAGAGAGAGAAAGAAGGAGAAAAAAGAAAAGAAAGGAAGGAAAGATTTCTTATTTAGAAACAAATTTCTATTTTTAGAAGATGACTGACAAAACAAAAGGACCAGGTGAATGAGACACAGAGTTCCAGCAGTAGATTAGTAAAGATGCGAGCTGCTCTTGAGAGATGGGCCTCGGAACGCAGCGCCTTAGCTGCCCAGAGGTCTTGGGGTGGAGATTGATTCAAAGTTCCCACTGAGGGGAAACAAGCCTGAGCACAGGGAGGTGGACACTGACTTTGGGTAGCAGCTGCCCCGAGGTGAGGCCAGCAGACGGTCAGGGCAGAGCTCCACCATCCCTTTCCCTTCATGGCTGTGGGGACGCTCGGCACCCTACAAAGGAGGACATGAAAGTGAGCAGGGGGCGCTGGGGAAGGAAATGCTGAGTCACGCTAGACCTTCTTGGTACAAACTTGCACCAGGCAGCACACTAGACATAATACGTCATTTAACATTGCATCAGATGGCATTTGCTGAGGTGAGACATACACATAGTCCTGGTGAACCATTGTTTCATTGGTTCTATCAGAGGCCTCCTGTGTCTCCTTGTCGATGAACAGTAGTAGAACTTTATTTTGCTCACAGATTGTATTCACAGCTGGTGAACTAGCCTAGGAGGATTTACCGAGGAACCCTGCTCTCCTTGATCATGATCCAGTGATAAACATCAGAACCATCGAGTCAAGAGATGCCCATGGAAAACTGCGTTGGCAGCACTTCTGGCCCAAAGAGTGAGTGAGGTGGACGCCATGGCGACACAGCTCTGGGCCGGGTTAGGGAGGGGAGGGGAACACACTTAGGCTTTCGTCTCTAGCTTTGGACTCTGTTCAGCCTGCCTCTGCCTGCCTCTGCTGCCTCTGCTGCCTCTGCTGCCCTGCAGCGCTGCCTCCACCGCATCTATGAAAAGTGTGACCAGAAGGGTGAGATGACGTGTGTTCCTTTCATCTGCATCTCCAAGTGAGTACATTCAGGGAGGAATTAATTTCTTCCAAACTAAAGTTAGCGCAGTCAAACACTAAGATTTCCCCTCCTTTCTCTTCTCTCCCCTCCTCATGCTCTCTCTCTGTCTGTCTCTCTCTTTCTCTCTCTCTCCCTCCCTTCCTTTTCTTCTCCTCTTCTCTCTTTGCCTCTTTATTAACCCCACTTCTTTCCTCTGCTCTCCTTTCTCTGGTTATATGATGTTTTTATCTTTGATAAAAGTTTAGATTTTTATTGAGCTGACATATTGTGTATAATAAAACTTTTATGTATACTAAAAATGATCATTTATTTTCTAATGTTCTAAGAACTCGACATCCATGTGACTTTTGTATATATTTCTTTTAGAGTGAACTAGTGAAGTGACAGCTTTGGTTTAGAATTTGTCAGCTACGGCAGGTTCTGAGGGCCCCATACAATCTGCACCAGTGTTGAGCAAGGTCCTGTTCCTAAGTTCTTTTGTACTGCGTGTTGCTTGAATGTCTTCAAAGTCAAAGCCTTACCTTAACCACTGACTCTGAAACCTCACCTCCTATTTCATTGTTACGGATTATGCAGGGGAGCATTTCAATTTCTTCTGAAAAATTTGAGTTTGGAAATACCTTTTCCTCACATTCTGTCTCAATGATTGAGGGTTACAGAAACTAATACGGTGCCCACAGTGAAAGAAACATGTTTGAGGCATCAGGTCCATGTTTACACACACTGAAAGTGACACCGAGCAGAGACATAGAGTCCGTGACTTCAGTCCACATCCTCATAGCCATCTGAATGCTGTGTGTTCCATCCACAGGGTAAAAAGATGCTTTCTTGATATACTTCTACATATATTTCCCCAGTTAAAATAGTATCAACTATCACAATTAGGAGCCTCTAGGTGCATTAGTAGCAATTGTAAACAGCCTAGTAATTTCCAAAACTAAATTCTTTAAATATATAAAAATAAATGTATTTAAAGAATGGATTTATTGCATTTACTTATCAACCTTTATTGCTTTCTTGAGATTAATTTCAACATAGAGATAATTAAGTCAAAATTCTTGCTTATTTTATAATTTCTTTTGTTCTGTGTGATTAACTGTTTTAATTGAAATTTCTCAAATAATTGCTAATGGATGATATTCTCTATTGTACTGTGAATCATACATTATGTTTATAGTTTTTAAAAACTGTACTGTTCTCACAATCACTGGTGTTTAGCCCTACCGGGATAGCTGGGAAATGCTTAAAAGTCAAACACAGCTTCAAAGAGAGACTGAAAACAAAGGTGGAGAATGTGCTATGGTTTAAGTGGCAAATTCAAATCCCCAGAAAGCACCTGGAGCAGGTGAGGGGAAGGAAGATGCTGCTGGGGACTGTGGCTCACACACCAGGGGCCGACAGGCAGGTCTGTGCTGGGCCACCGCCACTTCGGCTGCCCTCTCCCTCCACACTTCCAGGGCAGCTGCCTTCTCCCTCCACACTTCCGGGGCATCCCTCCACACTTCCGGGACAGTCACCCCTCCCTCCACACTTCCGGGGCAGTCGCCCCCTCCATCCACATTTCCGGGGCATACTCCACACTTCCGGGACGGCCGCCCTCTCCCTCAACACTTCCAGGGCACCCTCCATACTTCCGGGTGGCCGCCCTCTCCCTCCACACTTCCGGGGCACCCTCTTCCTCGGCGCATGGCTACATCCCAGGCAGGCTCAGGTCTCAGGGCTGAGCAGTGAAGTGCGAACTCATGTGGAGTAGACTTGACTTTGTTTTAACAGCTGTCCTGCCAGGAAGAGAAGATATTTATCTCCGCTGCTCTTGCCCTACAGAGGGGAACATCACACCCTGTCCCCAGTGTGTCTTGTGACCAGTTTAACAGGCAGAGTACTCAGGTAGATATCAAATAATGGAAATGCAGCTTTATCGCCTTATGATAGAGAATTTTTTTAAACACAGAAGTTCAGAATAGAACACATTTGCCATATAACCAGACACAAAGGAGCAGAGATGTCTCTGAACCACATGGCAAATGGCAGAGAAATTCCTGTGCCCTTTGCAACTAGAAAGATCCAAAAGGGATCAGAGGCTAACTTTACATTTTCCATTCTGCTTATAAAAATGCATAAATTCTCCTTTAGATCATTTAAGTCATTTGTCAGTTATGCTTTGCAGATTAATTAAATCGTATTTGTTATTTCAATTGACTTCATCTAGCTAGTTATCAACTTAGAAAAATGTTTCTGTGAAAATGCCATTTTTGAATTTTCTATTGATATAATAATCAGTCTTAATTGTTCTGCCCATATTCCAAATTACAGGGGTATTTTCCTAAATCTGTAATTCCAGATGTAATTCCTGCTGAATTTAAGTCTTATCAGATTCTCTGGTATAGTTGGATTTTTCACCTTTTAGACTGTTTAGCTTCACACAGGTACTTTACAACTGTATAGTGTTTAACGTGTCAAACATCATAAATAATTACATTTCGCCATTCATCCATTTTCCTCACAAAACAACTTTCTGTGGTAGCTAGCACTTACATTTTTATTTGTGACTGAGGAAGTCAAGATGCAAATATCTAAGTGACAGAGGGCAAGACCTAAGAGCCATTAAGTTATGGAGCCAGAATTAACCATGGTGCCGAGGTCTGTAGTTCAGCAATGGAGCCTAAGAATTCAGGAGATTTGACTAGAGAGGATAATTATGATATTTGTGTCTACCACAGCTCCATTTATATATAAGGACATGCTTTGCTGCTGGAACAGCTTTACATTTCTTAGTTAAAATGCATCCAGAGACACAAAATCTCTATTTTCTTTTCCTCAATACAGCGAGTGAACTACAAATTCGAATTTTACCTCGATTGGTGGCAGGACTCACAATAACCTTTCTAGGACATTTCTCATTCCTGTACCTCTCGCCCTTTGGCCAAGACTGATTGATCTGAGTAATCAAATCGACCAACCTGGATCGATGGGATTATCTGCTTTCGGAATGTGAACCTGAGAGAGGAGATACACACAGAGAGAGTTTGTTGAAGTTGAATTATTTAAAAAAAAAACAACAGCCATGGACTAACCATTAATTCTCCTTAGTTTCTTGGGGAGGCCTTTTTCTTTAATCCCATTTCACTCCATATTTAAGGAATGAAAGCTATTAAAATAAGTTCAAACTGATATAAATCTCAATTACCACAAAATTATAAAAGGAAATACAGTACTGGCCCAGATAAACTGCCGTGATTGATGTTGTAATCAAATTTATCTTTTCTAAGACTCATACAAAAGTCCAAATTTTCCTTCTTAACAAATGCCCAAGACTGCTAGATAGTAGAACTGCTTTGAGAAATTTAAATGAGAAAAATCTGATGAAGACTTCCAGTTTCACCCACGTTCTCTTTGCTGGAATAGAATTAAGAAATCCTAATATTTGACATGTATTTTGCCTTCCAAATGTGTTTTTCTGATATTTTATACAAAGCATTACCAGAATTGGTTGTGTTTTTGGCAAGTGAAAATATCGCTACAACCGCCATCATCTCTCAACCTTCTCCATGCTACGTATGTCTCCACTGGCTCATTTTTACAAAAGAAATCAGAGTGATCTCCCAGACTGGTGACATTTTCCTGAGAACATCCAGAGAGAACACAGTAGTAATTACCTTTACGCACCACTTTAAAAAATACATGTGTGACAGAAAATGGGACAGAATACTATTCCCTGAAGTTTGTGGTATTCTAGGAGTCTGAAGAAAACTTGGTAATAAACTTCATTAGAGCCTGTATCACTGGCTATTCTGATAAGAAAAGAAGCTATCTAGTAGTTTGCTTTGAATGTGGGAAGCCCTTTCCTTACTGGAATATTTTCATCTTTCTATTTCTAAGATATCCCTCTAATGAGTTACGTTTTAACAAGAGATTCAAATACGGAAGAGTTGGGTTTAGTTCACAATTAAGATGGTTCCAATTATAGCTATTATGAGCAAGAAAAGATAAATTTCAAGTTTTGACAGCAAGTAGGAGTACTATATTGAGGCATATTTTTTAAAAAGTGTAAGAACTCTCTGAATCTTTTTTTAATGTAGTGCTGGAAGTTATGTTAATTCAGTAAATAACAATTTTCTCTTTGACAAGTTGATATCACTTACTGGTAGGCTCTTGTGAGCATAAAACGACCAGTAGTCAGCTACCAAACAACCAGGCAGCTTGAATTTTGCCTTTACTTCCAGTCCATTTCATCCATTTTGTCACATCATAGTGTTTTGCCAAAAGCCCAACTGTAGTAGAGCTATTGAGCTTTGATCAGATCTGAAAATGCAGATGTGTTCCACCAGCAAATTTTTCCACGCAGCTATGTGACTTCTCTTGCTGAATAGCTGGTCTTGCTTCACACCATCCAACGCCCTCAAGGCAAGTTCCGTATGACCGCTTGACATATGAGAAACTCAGGACCGATTTGAGGAGTCAGTGTGTGGTACAGGACAGGCTCACCTGGAGTGCTTTAGCATTCCAACTGCACTCTGGTTTGATTTTTGAAGAGCAGAAGATGGAAATCCTCTAAAGGTAGACTACAAAGCAGGCCCCTTTGGTAACATCTGGTGTCAAGGTTCACACAATCCCAGGAACACACAAATACTTCTGTGTAGCCAGGAATTTGAAGAGAAGCAAAACAAGATTTATAAGCAAACATCTCTGAATGGACAAAAAAATGAATCTGAGCTTGGCTTTCAACAGAAGACGACATCCACTAGGAATTGGAGATCACAATGCAGTTGAGACACCAGGGCTGGTTTTAACTCACAGCACATCATTCAGAAAACAGCTGCACTTTGGAAAAATGACAAAATTACTAACTGAAGATCTAGATCATGAAAGCTTTGCTCTCCTGGGAGCTGCATTTCTCTGATAGATGTTCCTAATTGGCAAGAAACATATGGTGCTACTTTTCCTATCACATTATTTCACAAACGTGGAATTTAAAGGTTGGAATCCGAAGAGGCATGTGAAATTAGAAAGACACACTACCGACTGGTTGGATTGGCATTCCCCCAAATAAAGTCCAGGGTTCAGTGCTGAGGATGATCATTGCAACAGATCAGCTTTCTCCGGGGCATGCAGTTATGCCTGGGGGATTTGGAAGGGTGGATTGCCAGACACTGTTAAGCATTTTTCCATTTTGACTGGAAGGGCCGGGTTACTTGAGAGGACTCCTACGTCACTGCTTGGTGTAAAGATCTATCTCCTTTTTTTCTCAAAAGTTTGTTGAGGGAGGGAAAAACAGACATCATTTTTAACAGTGGTCATTGAAATCATGTTTTCAAACAGTTTAGGTACCTCATTTATTTGACAAATATATTTTAGATGTCTGTTGTATACTAGATATCATTTTTGCCCAAAAAGCTTAACAGTAAAATTATAAACCAATATCCCCATCCTCACTGAGTTTACATAAGAAAATACAAACTAAATTATATTCAATAAAAAGGAGTAAAAAACAGCTATATTTTTAATTGGATTCTTTATTAGTACATTTTATATACAGCTCACAATCACACTCAATGTGGGGGAATTTGTACCAAAATATAACAAAGTTAATGCTCATTTTTACCCATATCCCTACCCATTCCTCAACCCTCCACCACCTATATATATATATATATATATGTTCTTTCTTTTTCTTTTTCAATCATATTTATTCTTTCCCTTCATTACTTTCCCCTACCACATTCCCTTTAAACATTTCCTATTTCACAAAGTCTGTCATACATTCTGTAACTCATTTACATGTACAGGTTCTCGTCCCAGAGCAAACATACAGCATTTGCATATCTGTGACTTATTTATTTCACTTATTAGTGTGTCCTCAAGGTGTGTCCGTTTGCATATAAATGGGGAAGGAACTCCGGTCTCTGAGCTCGCAAGGTAGGCATGGTGCCACTGAGCTACGTCACTGGCCTTTGTCTTACTTCTGATTTGCCATTTTTTTCTAGGAAATTAAGTTGTAGATGGGCTACATTGTCAATAAAGTATTTGAAAAGTTATCAAGAGTTGAAAGGAACATTTATGTTAATAATATGGGTTAAGGTTAGGACAAATAAAAGTACAAATTCAGTGAGAAGGAAGTGCTGCTTATTAATTTGATATCAATAGTGTTAAACAGTGTTTATTGATACTCATGAGAAACGTTTTGAAAGGAAAGCAAGATAGAGTTAATTCAAATTTCAAAAGAAAAATCTGAAGTAATTTATTTAAATAGAAAAAATCTAAAATAGGACATTATTTCTGGATGCTTACAAATTTTCAGTCTTTTTCATGAAAATGATAAGAAACAGCTACTGCCATTGAACTATGAAAAATGTTTTCTGTGTAATCAAGAGAACAGACACACGGAAGAAGGTTAGGAACGTCCACTCAGAGTTTTTCCTCCTACCTTATCCCCAGCCATGTTAGTCACATGATCTGTGGAGAATCCAAAGTTGATTTCTTTTATTCAAATTCATATTCTACAGGACTCTCAAGCTGCAGAAATGCTGGTATAGGTCAATGCCAAATATATAAGTGGGTTTACATGCTAGAGGAGGTAGCTTTCTGTGGCAAAGTTAAGAGAATTATAAATAGAATGTCTCAATTAGCATAGTCTCCTTGGGACCTTTTCCTTCACAGCCACACTGCTCTTTCTGTCCTGGTGTGTGGCCTGACCCATGAGACCTGGCTGGAGGCTATTTCTCACAGGGAATCTTCTCCTCTTGTTCTTTGTGGATTGTTAGGACTAGAGGAAAGCCCAGAGGAAACCCAGAAAACTTTCTTTTCTTAAGGGAAACTTTGCTTCATACCTTGGTGGAGTATAAACTAGTCTGACCTTTTAAAATTTGATAAAGTAGAAAAGTTAGGTGCTGGTCATGTAGAAAACATCTCAGCCTAGGAAGAAGAGTCCAAATAATTACTTAGTTTTCCTTCTTCTCTTATGTACAAATAATTATATAAAAATTTCTTTCTCAATGGAAAGATGAATTGGTCCAGTTCACATTACAGAAGATACTGAAGAGAGTGCAGGTTAGCGAATATAGTAGGCTCTAGACTTACCTACTGAATTCATTCTAGAGCGCTAGTTGTAACTCAGGTTGGTCATTTGAAGGCCCACTTCTCCCTCTACACAGTCTTCAGAGTCTCTCTCGTCTTTACAGACAGATCTCAGTGTCCTTAGAGAGACACTAGCCCATGATTTCCCAGTTAACCTTACAGGGAAAGGTGTTGTCATGTTCTTTCCAGAGTTCTTCAAGTATTAAATCTGCATTTGAGACCATCTGGAAGCACAAGTGACCAGCATTCAGGTCATAACTCAAGGTTTGGGTTGTAAGTTAAATCTAAACTTCAAGTTGTAACAATTTTTTTTTTATATCAGGCCAGTTATAATTGGAGTGCCCATTGTGTCTAGTACTAGAGAATGTACCTCCTAAAAGTCCAGGCTTCAGAATTTAATGATGAGGAATATTTAAAAAAAATATTCTCAGTTTGCAGAAACTTGTTTTCAAGTAGTCATAGGCAGACTAAAATTTGTGCTGGTAGATCATGAGAATTTGGATGATTTTGCAAAGTGTACATATGCTAATATTTAAAATTGCATAGAATCGGACACCTTAAGTATTTAACATTAGGCAGAAAATGAACAGGAAGATTCATGGAACCCTTTGCACTATTTGGTTATATTGACATCGGGGCACTAAGCATGAGCAAAATTTAAGCTGTGCATGTTTTATTTAACTTGCAATTAGGAAATAGGGACAAGTTCAAATACTTTGTCAAAGTATAAATTCTACTGGTTTAAAACTACTTCAACAGATATGTTAATTCACTTCATTTATGCTACTAGTTTATATAGCTCATTGGAAAAAAAAAGATTTGTGTTACCGTTTTGTGTAAGAATCATTTTTGTTTCTGACTTCTGAGTAACTACATTGAAGATAATGATAAACAGTGTAGCAAGTATTGCCATTCTTTCATTATTTGATTGTGATTTTTTTGTTTTTCATAAAATAAAACATTAAAAAGAAAGCAAAATCCAATTTAAATGTGTCTTAAAGTGTGAGCATTCGGTATCAGAGTAATTGGGTATTCGTGTTACTGTTATTGATGGAATACAATGTAAAATTGGAACCACAGAATTTTAATACCTAAAAGAAGCCATCTTTCAATTTGAGGTCCAGTTTTTGTTGTGTGTCATTTTTAGTTTTCCTTTTATCAGGGCAAAAATAGAGTCAATATCAGCTTCTAAAGATGAGAGGCTTTCGCTGAGTGCCCTGACGTATACCCGCATTCCAGCGCGAGGAGAAGGCTGAGGCAGGAGGGCCACTGATTGGAGCCCAGCCTGGGCCACTTGGTGACTTCCAGACACCCTCTCTCAAAATAGAAATAAAGGGCTGGGGATTTAGCTCAAGTGGTACCGTGCTTACCCTGGAAGCAAAAGGACCCAAGTTCAATCCCTGGTACCAAAAAAAAAAAAAAAAAAAAAAAAAAAAAAAAAAAAAAAAAAAAAAAAAAAAAAAAAAAAATTAATTAATGAAGGGAAGGGAAGCGGCTGAACGTAGTTCAATCAGAAGGCCCGAGGTGAAATCTCTAGTGCAGAAAAAAATAATACAAGTCATTTTGCAGACTTGTGGACAGCAGCTCTCACTTGAGATATTTACAATGGCTCCGAATTGTTTGCTTATTGACTTGTACACGCGTCCCCTGACTGCTTCAGCTTGGATGCCCAGGTCCAACAGCAGCTTCTGATTCTGTTCCAGCACCAGGCTGCTCCCTCTGCTCGTCCCCAGCCGTCCGCGCGTCCCGCGTCCTCACGTCCGTCCGCCCACCTCTCCGAGCTCTTCAACGGTCACCGGAAATCACCGACTCATCCCTTTCAGCCGTGGTTTAACAGCCCTGATGTCACCATCTCTGTTAAACGTCTCAATTTCATCTTCAGTCTTTCTGCCACTTTCCCATTTGCCTGAAGTCGAACTGCAGAGCTTACTGCGCCTGCGCCTTGCGGGCACTGAAACCACTGAGTTCTGTTTGGCTCTGTAAGCGCTGGGTCCTTGTCTGCCCCATTTTCTCCTCCCCCGAACCTGTATCTGCACAAAGGTTCTGGTCCCTGGTTGAAGGCGAGCATGACTCTTTCCCCACAGTGACCCCTGTCGGTCGCTCTGCGAAATCCTTGTTTCCAGTGGTCAGTTTTCTACCCCTCCAGATTAAGGTTCAGTTCCAATGAAAATGAGTAACTCCGAAGAGGTGATCAGAAGCCAGGAGTTCAGCTGAGAAATGCACATTACATGTAGAAGAAATCTTGATAGTCAAAATAAATTGTTTAAATCTTTAAACAGCAGCAGAAATTTATTAAAACAAAAATTGTTGCATTGGACTTTAACTTGTGTGATCCCACATAAAGAACAGCGCTACACTAGAGCTTCAGGGAGACACCCAACGCACGATAAGACGCCCTGGTGAGAACACGCACCGTTCTGTGTTCCTGTGTCGACATAGTGGTCTGGAAGTCGTAGTGCAGGTCAAATGAAACTAAAATGAATGAAGTCAAGATAAAGTATAAAAAATAAGTTTAGAGAGTCTGTGATCTGCTGTCTATTTAATGGGTAGAGATAGATGTATTTTATGTAATAAAGAAGTCTTAGAAAAATTAGTGTAATTTGAATTTGGAGCTCATAGGATAAATTTGCAAATTTTAGTAAAGAAAGTAAACGTAATAAAAGGAGGGATGGGCACAAGAATGTAAAGAACTAAAATTTAGTATGTTTATATTACTCATTATTGAAGATTTGTTTCCACTCTGCTGGGGAATAGTCAGTCTTGTTATTTGGGGATATAAATGAAATACAGTTTTAATCTGTTGCCTTAATATTGATTTTAGGTGATACATCTTATACTGCCCTTTATATATTTTTAAATAGGATTTGGGATATAAAAACCAATAATGTTGTTACTTGTTATTACAATTACGTGGTAAAATTACTTCAAGATTAATAGTGGTATTCGAAGGAAGATGGGGTAGTGTAAAATAATTGTTTATTGATTTATTTAATGACATAAAATAACCACATTAAATCTTTAGCTCAAGTTAATATGTCAGCTTTGCTTCTACCAAGAGTTTGTGGAATTTTTAGTACATCTCAAGTTTAAAATATTGAAATTTATTAAGGGAAAAAGTTTTCCTTTAGGTTGAAATATAGAATAATTGGATTGATTCTCAGTCCCACTGGTCATGTTGTTTATTTTCTAGTATCATTGAATAAAAGCTTCTGTTTGGATCCCAGATTCTTGGCATCTCTAAAGTTTGTATTAAGTCAGATTTAACTTTCAATTTTACCACCTAACAAGTCGCTGTAGCCTCACATAAATGTTACTTGAATAATGTCTTCCATCAATGATGACTTTTCTTCACTAAGATGTCATAAATCTGCCAGGCGTGGTGGCTCACGCCTGTAATCCCAGCACTCGGGAGGCCGAGACAGGAGGATTGCTGAGTTCCAGGCTTGCCTGGGCTCCGTAGTGAGCTCAGGGCCAGCCTGGACTACAAAGCAAGACCATGTCTCAAAAACAAACAAACAAAAATGTCATAAATCGTAATGGGCCATCATATACTTGGTCTTAAAATGGATATATAAAAATATTGCTTCATTTTTCTTGCAAAAGTGCCCAAGTAGTGCCAATATGTTGGGAGTTCATGGAAGATAATACTTAAGAATTCTTACCCCACAAGGTCAAAATATTGTTTTAAATAACTCTTAATTGGCCCAAAAGTTTTCCTACTTGTATACTAATAATAATGTCAGTGCTATTAATAAATTTATCTCATTTTATATTATTTCTAGTGCTCTTATTATATAATTTTGGGTCTTTTATATAAAAGAAATCATACAGTCTTTAAGCTTGTCTGATTTGTGTCACTTAAAACTATCAACTTAGGATGCATCTATTTGGGGATGGAAAAAGGGAAGTAAAGATGTGTAAAGAACAAGAGGCAACCAATCGGATGAGGGTGCAAAATAAGAGAGAAAAGAACTCCACAGCACCAAGGAAAATTGTGGGCAGAATATGTAAAATTGTCACTGTTCGAGAACTGTCTTAATAAAGCTTAATAATATAGCTTTGGTAAGTTTTTTTTTTTTTTTTGCTTTTTGGAGACAGGGTCTCGCGTTGTAGTTCAGGCTGGCCCTGAGCTCACTATGGTGCCCAGGCAAGCCGCCACGAACTCAGCAATCCTCCTGCCTCTGCCTCCCGAGTGCTGGGAGCTTTGGTAAGTTTTAAGTACTTCTGTGTTTCAAAATGGTATGCCTTTCTATTTTTACCATTCTTATTCTTCTTGTGGGCATCAAAAGAAAATTTGTACTATTTTCACAATCATAGGAAATAGTTTGCCCACAGTAAGATAATAAAACAAATAATAACTGAATATAAAATATGTTTCTAACATCACATGATAGTAAGTATCTACAGTATGAAATGTTTGTGCATCTTTTCTTCTAGTATTCAATCAAGTGAAGCATATTTACAAGTGCAATGTAGCTGCTGTCTTTCAGGCTTTATGGGAGATAAAAATCAATGTTTTCATCTTGTAGCAATTTGTACTTAGGTACACTGAAGGCAAGTGAGTAATAGAAAAGGAGCACATGTAATTTGATTGTTCATTTAAGGCTAAGTCCATCTGAGACATTCTAGGTTGAGTGGCCTTCAATGGTGTGTATGTATAGATTATCAAATATCGTATTTGTAGTAATAGACCATGAACAACACTTGATTCTTTTCAGACTAAATAGTCCAGATAGTCATAATTATTTCTTAGTCTGGGGTAAAAAAAAAAGTTGCTCATTATTTTTCTAATTTATTGAAGATTCTTTTAAAATAACTAACATATCACTCTTGTCAGTAGATTATGAAGTAATTATATGAAGCAAGCCTTGGGACTGATTTTTGATAGCGTACTATCTAGAACATCTTGCCTTTCATTCTTATCTTTTTGTTTCTAATGTAGATCTCATATTTCACAGTTCAAAGTCATTTATTCAACTTCTTGTACTGTACTATGTTCTCAAAATATATTCCCTGATTTTTTTCTAATTACTGCACTATGTCATTTTCTGTCTGATCAAGTGCTGATGGGGGCATTAGAAATATCACAGAATATAAAAATATAATTTTTGTGTTTCTGTCGAACAGTTACTCTTTAATGTGATACTGTGTTACTACAAAGTGAGACCTAGCAAGACAAAGGAACTTTCATGGAAGGAATTAGCACACAGAACATTCGATGTACAGAGGAGAAAGACTCTTACAAAGAGCCCAAGTTCAACAGCTGAAAGCATTTATTCACTTGTATGAAAAAATATAATAAACTTAATGTGAAGCTGCAAAATGAACTTGACGTTGAACATTTAAATTCATAGACTAAATGCAAAGCCTTATTTTCATCATCAGCTAAGGCTCAGGGGCAGGGGGGAAACAGAGAACGCACTAAACACAGCTGAGACCAGGGTGAAGTGAACTCTGCCTTCCCAAGCAGGCAACTGACGACTTGCCTGAAGACCACCAGGGTTCGTTAACACTGTACTTGCGTTTGGAGGAAATCTCACTGATGAGATAAGTCAAGGTACCAAAGTAAGAAAACAGATCGATGTCCAGCAACACTAAGAGTGAAGAGTGAAATTCAACTGTGATCACAGCGGGAATGGAACATTCTGAAGGACATTATTTCAAAGAAAATTAAGGGCAGAGAAAAACCTTGCTCAATATGCTAACTGAAAAAACAGCCAACATAAAATATGTATTAATCATATAAAATAAAAGTGGGTAGAAATGTAAAAGGAAGAAAATACTAAAATATTAAGAATGATTACATTTATTTGTTGGTTTGTTTGGAGACAGGGTCTTGCTTTGTAGTTCAGCCTGGCCCTGAACTCACTATGTAGCCTCAAACTCAGCAATCCTCCTGCCTCTGCCTCCCAAGTGCTGAGATTACAGGTGTGAGCCACCATGCCTGGCATGAATGATTGCCTTTAAATGCTAAAGTTGCCTTTAAATGATAAAGTTAAGTCTTTTTACTTAAAATTGTTTTACCCAAAATATCCCAAAGTGGTTAAATATTACTTTTGCCTTTAAAAGTACTCTAGACAAAAGTACACTAAATGACTAAGACAGAAGCAGATAAATGGAAAATGTCAAAGTTAACATTTATGTAAGAAAAAGTAGCTTAAAACAATAATAAAAAAAAAATCTGTTCTCAGTGGCATACAACTGCAGGTTCAGCTCCTTGGGACCCACCACACAGGAGGCTACAGATGCTGAAGGCTAGCCCGATGACTTAGCAGGAACTGGGAGCACGTCAAAAATAAAAACAGCGACGGCTGGGTATGTAGGTCCGTGGGAAGTGCCTGGGTTCAGCCCTCTGCTTATAAAGGAAATATCAACAACACAAAGAATTAGAGAAACTGCACCAATCACGAGGCAAAGGCAGCTGAATATAGAGAGAGCATAAACAACTATCACAACACGAAGTTAAAAAATGAGCTAAGAACATAGATGCATTTTCATCCAAAACATTGCAGTGCTGTTCAGAGAAAGCAGTGGCATCATTAGTCAGCAGGGAAACGTGTTTAAAAGCAAAAGGAAATGCAGTCTGCACTTGCAGGGACGCTATCAGAAAGGAGACGGGAGGTCTTGAGGAGGAAAGAGAGAGCCTGGACTCGACGTGCCACCAGTGGGGTGTGAAATGGCTCAGCTGCTCTGAGCAGCCTCTGGAAGCTCCTTTGATACTTAACAGTCATAGCAGTTCCGTTCCTGGCTCTGTTCCTAAAGGAAGGAAAATACACTACACGGCACCAAAAAAGTGCTCAAGTGTTCACAGATGCATGTTTGTACTGTCAAAAGGCGTAGAAGGCCAGGCGTGGTGGCTCATGCCTGTCATCCCAGCACTTGGGAGGCAGAGACAGGAGGATTGCTGAGTTCGAGGCTTGCCTGGGCACCATAGTGAGCTCAGGGCCAGCCTGAACACAAAGCGAGACCCTGTCTCAAAAAGAAAAAAAAAAGGCGTAGAAGAAGACAACACCTAGCAACTAACTGAATGCATGTGATGTAATAAAGTCAAACAATGAGGCAATATTCAACAACACAAAGAAATGCAGTATTGGCAGATGGTAAAACATGCAGGAACTTCAAAAATATGCTCAATAACCAAAGCCTGTCTCAGAAATTCATATATTAAATGATTCGTGCACAGGAAATGTCTAGAATAGCAAATATATACACAGAGGGTAAATTATAGGTTGTCTGGAGCTGGAAGAGAACCGGAGAATGATTGCGGAGTGGTACATGGCTTTTTAGGATAATGGAATAGTTTTTAGTTTGCAGTCACGGAAGCTTATTTTCACTGAAGTCCTTTATCTTGACCATTTCAGTCATTTGGCAAATGAATTTTAATAAAGTTTTTAATTATAGCTGTTTTTAACTTCAACAGGTGCAACAGGAAATAAATATTCCCAGAGTTAACGGGGTGAAAGTGAAATATACCTGTTTTGCAACCAATGTTGATAGCTGTGAATCAGTGGATGCTGGCACACATTTGGGACTTGGGTTTAGGAAGTAGGGAATGCCAGGTATGGAGCAGGTGACGGTGAACAGGCACCAAAAGCCCAGAAGGGTGACAGGAAAGAAGGGAGTAGCAGTCACAGAAGCTGGCATTAGCTACTGATGGCCGTGCTGTAATTTTATTATTTATCTTAGAATACATTGATTATGCAATGCCCTGTACTGCAAAATTTGATGTTTTTCCAAGATTTTCATGTCAAACAAATTTATTCAGTCCTCCATATAAGACTGGCTGCTGGAAGACACTCAAAAGGATTAATGTAGGCAGGTGATATGAAGGTTTTCTCAAAAATTGATTATAGATTAAGATAACTTTAAAAGGACAGCGAGAGTCCAAATCACATCAGTGATGAATCAAAGCATTTGTGCACTTAGTGACAATCGCTGTGACCCTGACTTACTGGAGAAGATGTACATATTTTGCTAAGCACTTAATAAATGTTTCTCCCTGTACATTTACCAGGCCAACGACTTAGAGATTCCCTATAATTTGCTAATTAGCAAATTACAACTTGCAAGACACTTACAAAGTCTTACAATTAGTCACAGCTCAACTGATTTCTAAGCCCAGTTCTATCTCATGGAAAAGTTTCCTTTCTCAAAAACGAGCTTTCTCAGGTCAGAAAAACGGGATTTTGACAACCTACAAAAATGTCAGTAAGAAATCATGCTAGACACAGTAGATATATCTTCCCTAGAAACTGTGTGTGGAAGCACCAGGCCAGTCACTTTCTACTCATCAGCCCCAGCAGAGCCCAGGACCTTTCAGTCTCCGTGGAAGATAAGGCACAGCCCGTGAGAGCCAGGGGCGTGGCCTGTGATGCCAGCTACTCCGTGGCTGAGGTGGGAGAAGGATCGCTGCAGTCCTTGAGCTCAGGACCCCACAAGGCGTTCCAGCTGCAGAAAAGAAAAAAGAAAGTATGCATTTACATAAATTAAAAAATATATATACATATATGTATATATATATATAATGATCTACAGTAGGTTTTAGCAAGTTTACTCTCATTGAATATTCCTAATTTCAATAAAACTGATAGAAAAATGACTTACCCAGAATCCACTTCACTGATATCAAACTGAATGCTATTGAAATTAGTGGTATTTTTGATATTTGTAAGAAAAGAATCATTTTGCCGCGTTTAAATTGAACGCAATTATATCACCCTTATTATTTTCATCACAGGTGATCATTATAGAAAAGGGCATGTTATAAATTATTCAAAAAGTGTTAAAATAATTGACATATACTAATGTGCCAACCTATTTTTCAAAATTATCTTCCATTCAGCCTTGAAAAATGAGCCTCGCAAGGTGACTCCTCCGTCGTGCGCAGCACTTCTGCGTGCAGGAGGAAGTGTCATTAGGAAGAAAGATGTCATAGAAAGACCACGTTGCCAGCTCATAGGACCTTTACAGATGTTGGCTCTGCCCTCAGGCAAATTTGAAAAATGAGGCAACGGCATCAACTTGAAGGCTCACAATGTAAGTTAATCTAGATAGTGATTAGCCGGGTCCTTTGAATTAAAAACAACAAAGAAACAAGTAAATAATCTTATATGGATTTATAATGGTCTAAAGCCAGAGACTTGGCTCAGCGGTGTGACACCTGCCTTCCGAGTGCTAGGCCACAAATTCATTTCCTGGTACCAAAATAATTAAAATAATAGTGGTCTAAAAACTCCAGTAATGTCAACATAGAGCAAAAATAGAATTTCAAATTTTAATTTCTACTTCTTAGTCTAGTTTAGTAACTAATATCATGATTAGAATTGAGTGTTATTTGCTCTCTATAATACATGACAATAAGTAGCACATTTGAGATGAATGGAAAAGAAAGACAGAATTATCTTGAAGCCAGAATACATTTGAACTTATTAAACCTTCTGGAATTTTGCAACAAGAAATCCTTTCACTGCTTATTCTCTAATGTTTGGCTCTAATTTTCTTTGAAATGTGATTCAAGAAGCATTGACCACAGAGTACTGCTCTATTCTCAGGATAATTTGATTTTCTTCTCATGAAGTATTTTCCATCAGTGAAACAGGATGCTTCTTCCTAAACCTTAACTAAGTACGGTACTATGAATTTCAAAAATATCTTCCAATTTTCCCACTGTACACATCATTATGTAACAATATATTCATTAATTATGCTAAACTTAGTAGAGAACCACCCTGAGTGTCTTACTTCCTACAACAAAGTTAATACAGGTAGAAATATCACCAGCTTTGGGACATAAATCTCATCAGTGCTCTGATCCGGTCGGGAAATCAGAGGGACTACACTATGCGTCAGTCACTATTCCTTTAGTTTTGACATTTCTTCAATTTACGTGTCTTAAAAATAGTAGAGAGGCAATATCAAATAAATGTACTTATACCTTTTTCTCATCCACTCAGTGAACATAAATTGTGTTTCTTCCAATTGAGCACACTGTTTGTTAGGTTTTAGGTAGGGTCTATTTTCTTGAAAAATCCACAGGTTATTTTTAGAGGGGGCAGCAATCCTGCTTTCGCCTTAATACAAACCAAGCAACACTCCCCGTCCGATAAAGCATAAATCAATGTGCTTCTCTGCTCCAGTGCAACCAGTCAGCTGTGTTTCGCGTCCGTGACTACGTGCTATGAATTTGGGGCTCAAGACAAGGCGGTGTATCCGCGTGTTCTGCCGACCTTCCTCTCCCTGTATCTCAGGGCACCCCTGGCAGACCCGGGGTTCACTGTCTGTCATTCGTGGTGTGGAATTTTTAACAAGACGGGGAGGGGGGTGGTGGTGAGAAATTCCAATATGATTTGGGAAAACCTGCAGACGCAGCTCCCACAGCCCGAGGCTGAGACATCAGCCGGGCTTCTCCCTCCGCGCCGGGCCCTGCCCGACATCCCCGCGAGGCCCAGGCATTCTCGGGCTGCGATGGACACGGAATGAAACCAGACACTGCAAAGCAGCGAGGACTCCATGGGCGACTCGGTGCCCGCGGAGAGCTGCCAGCGAGCGCCAGGGAGGCCCCGCTGCACCCGTCGCCACGCGGAGCGGAGCGAGGCGCCTTGGCCTCCCCCCGCCCCGCGAGCGCCGTCCTCCGGGGCCCGAGGAGCTTCCGCCCAGGGGCTTGGTCCCGGAGCGCGCCTCTCCGGAGTTAGAGAGCCCTGAACTCCCGTGGCCTCTCTCGGTCGCAGCATCGGCCTGCTTCTGCAGGCTGTCCACCCAGGCCCCTTGAAGCACAGACGCGAAGATCCGTGGCTCACACGCTGGGGGTCGAAATACTGCGGGGGGGGGGGAGTATGCTTTTTCTCATGCAGTGAAATTTGCCTAAAGTTGGGGACAGTCACTGGCCTTAGAGCTACGCAGATCCGCCTCGAATGGAGTGAATCTGCAGCTCATTTCCAATGTATTGGTTTATTATCCTCATATAAAATTAGAATAAAGCCACACTGATGTTCACCCTGGGTGGAAAGCGAGACGAAAAGCACAATATATGGCAAATGTGGGTGACACTAACAGACTCGTTTTTTCAATCTTGTATTTTTTCTACTGAAACGTTCTAAATATTTTCCAGCATTTTCTCTTGACGGACGGTAGCTCATTTGCGTGGATGTATTTGCCAACACAAGGATGAGAGCACTTTCTGCTGTGTAAAATGTAAACAGGACTATGCAAAACAAAACAAAAGAACTCTGTGCATTGTCTAATCTCAGTGTCCGCTACACAGATATTCCCTGCCAGAATGAGACGCGAATTATTACCCTAGTGGACAATTATGGATATTCATAGATAAATACACATCAATCTGATGATCCAAATGTGACATCCCTTCCTTGTGAAGAGGAAGAGGAAGAGTCAATGGTATGACCATTAGAAAGACAAAAATGTGTTCAGATGAGTGTGAAATCTGGGATAAATGGCTCTCAGAGATCTCAGAACTGAGTGGAGCTAACATTTGAAGGAGGCCCAGGTACCCATATGGAATGCTCTTCGGGCAGAGCACAATCTAGTCTTATTCACCTTCCGCTTGTTCGGGCATCTCAAAAGCAGTATGTGGAATGCCATGAAGCTAAAACTCATGCGTCAGGTGCGAATTTTGTAGAGCAGCCTACGCAGGAGGAAAGACCCCGCGCTCCCGCACAGTGAGCGTGTGGGCGAGCTGCGCCGGGCAGGTTTGCAAGTGGCCATCTGGAGACAGCTGGGGGAGGAGCAGAGTTCGGCAAAGCTGGCAAAATAAATGAAGTATTTGAGAGCCTGCAATATACACAAGCGAGGTAAAAGGAGCCCGTCTAGGGAAATACACGGGCAAAGAATTCCAAAGATTCGCTGGACTTGGTGGGTATTTACTGGTGCTCCAAAACAGACCCCGGCTCAGAGAAGCGCTTCCTATCACTTCTAGCCACGCCGCTTTCCCCAGTGCTCACCGTGCCGTGTTTAGTGTTACAAATGGTACAGTTAAATATCTTTCACTTCGAACAATCTTCTTACAAAGTCTGACAGGCAGAGGGCAAATTCCCACAGAAGAAAAGAAGATTATAGAGATTAAATTAGAGTAACTTGGATAAATTAAATTAATATTCTATGCAACATCACGTGCACCTCACTGAAATACTGATCACCCAAACGAGTTCATTATTTTCCACTGTCACACTGCTTGTTTTTGAAAATCTGCCTTTTTTCTTGTATAAAGTGTATTTTCTGCTGAGATGAGAATTTAATTTTCAAAATTTTTTGCTGTAATAATGTCATGAATCATGGAAGTATGAATATGAAATATATATTTGATAAACTAATTGTAAAAGTTTACATTTAATGTACAGAGATACTATTTAGAATTAAGAGGACGTAATTAAGAAGCATATTTTTAGTTGCACAGCAGTTCAGTTACACACATAAACTTTGCAGAGGACTCTTCCTGAAATAATAAGTTACTAATTTTTATAAAATGAGAAATAGGCCTGGGTACTTAGCTCACTGGTTCTGGTGTCTGCCTGGCAAGTGCAAAGTTCCAAGTTCAACTCCTGGTACCACAAACCACAATGCTGGGGGTGGTGGCTCACTCACACCTATAATCCGAGCACTCAGGAGGCAGAGAGAGGGGGATTGTTGAGTTCGAGGCTTGCCTGGGCTACACAGTGAGTTCAAGGCGAGCCTGAACTACAAAGTGAGACCCTGTGTCAAGAAACTATAAATAAATAAATAAATAAATAAATGCTAAATTCTGGGATTCCTACGTCCATGTTAATTAATGCATATTGTTTAGAATTCAGCAAAACATAAACTGCACTTTTGACGGGAAAAGGTCTAAATTATAGGATATTAAAGATAATTAAATTTTACCTACTTACATTGATGTAAAAATGAAATTGTCATAATACTAACAACATTGTGTATAAAAATCTATTTGGTTTTCAGAGGAGATAAGTACATCAATGTGCAGACATATTTGTATCTCATTATTTTTGGAGGATGCAGAGCTAATTATTGTTTCCTTAGTTAAATTTCCACTTTCTTGCCGGGCGTGGTGGCTCACGCCTGTAATCCCAGCACTCGGGAGGCAGAGGCAGGAGGATTGCTGAGTTCGAGGCTTGCCTGGACTACACAGTGAGCTCAGGGCCAGCCTGAACTACAAAGCGAGACCCTGTCTCAAAACAAAACAAAACAACAAAAAAAATTTCCATATTCTTTCACAAATCTACCCTGTAGTTATTTGAGTTTATGACTAATGCCATTTTAATTCTAATTTTGAACTCTTTCTTCCTGAATTTTCTTTTTCAAAAGCATGTTATTCAAGAAATATATTCTCTTATGTCTCAAAGGATATTAAACAGTTCCTTTTCATATATTCTCTGCTTCTTAGAAGCTTTCTTGTTATTGCTTATTAGTTTTCGTCTTTATCTTCTACAGTAAACATTTTCCACACATTTGTATAACACTCATATTTATGGAAGGAAAAGCATCCTCATAGAAAATTCTGTCAAATATGGGACTCTAAGCCAGAAGTCCTTGATGATCACCGTCATTGAAGACATACTAACCAAGCACTTTCTGTGCATTTCTCTTTTGAATTCTTCAGTTTTACTGGAGAATAATCTTGTGCTCTCCTAACTGAAGAGGACAGTTTGTGCTGCCAACATTCAGTAAGCAAGAAGGAGAAACCATGAGTCGTATCCACTCTTAGATAGAAACTTTCACTGTCCTAATTTTGTAACAGCAGTCTTAGAGTGAGTGGTGCTATTTGAGAACTTATCTTCTATCCTTTCCTGGAATAATTCTCCACCTTTCCCAAATGAAAATAGGTGGCAAATTATCTGGGATCAGTTATTCATCCTACAATTAAAACATATAGTAAGCAACTTTAGCTTCCATAGTCTGTTACAGTTTAGATCAAGAAAGGATATATAAATAAACGACATTTGAAGGGTAATCTTATATGAAGTGGGAGGCATTCTCTTTACTGTGAGAAGATAGCCATGACACTTCTTACTGCTGAGCACCGGAGGAGATTTTAGCCAATACAATAAAACATGACAGTGTTAGCACTAAAAGAAGATATTGGTTGGTCATAAAATTTTAAGAAAAAAATAAATAGAAAACAAATGATATCAACTTATATCTAAGCACTCCTGGGGAAGAGAGTCTTTATTTCCATTTTTTGTGAATTTTAGTTACTCTAAATCCATCACTGGGCCTACTCACTGTGGGTGTGAGCAGAATCAGTCTTATTTGCCTTCCGAGATGACAGCAACACCATCCAGCATTTCCTTGTATCTGTCTACTGATGTGAAAGTCTATTTATTTCCTGCACACACTCACTCTTTCTCCTGCTGTTGCCCTAAGCAAAATTAAAAGCTGTGCTTGCCTCCCATTTACAACAGAATAAAAACTGAGGATATTTTCCACAAAGCATGGTAGCTTATCATAATGCTTATCATATTTTTATTAATAATTGCTTATTAGTCAATATGTATATACTATGTATTTACCTTGTGATGAAGTTATCAAGACACAGATAAAACCAATTTCTATTAGTATAAAACATAATGAAGTAAAATATTATGCAAAATTCAAGTAGAAAATTATTATATGCCATAGTTACTTTTCTCATTTCTAAGGCAAAATACTCAATGCTCACAAGTGAAAGGAAAGGTCTATTTCAGCTCATGGTATGTAGAGGTTTCACCCTACTGGCAGGTGGTCCAAGGTAGAGCAGGGTGGGGGTCAAAGAGGAGAAACAGCCCATAACCAGAGCAGGTGGAAGGTGGCACGTAGTGAAGTCGCCGTGCAAGGCTCCCTTTTCCTTTCATCCTATCTTGGGTCCAAGGCCTTTGGAAGGTGCCACCCACCCTCAGGGTGGCCTTTCCATTACCCACACTCAGAATAATGGTGAAGCATCCAGGGTACTGAACCAGTACGGCACACCCTTCATTCCAGGATCACACACCAATAATCCAGCCACCCCTGCAATGAGCTCACGAGGCACTGGGGAAAAAATCTAGATACAAACTATAACATTTCAAATCATGGTTTAAAGGGTTTAGAGAAGTTTTCCTGAACCCTAAGGAGCTAAATGTCGGAAAGATGGATGCTGGTCAGTCACGTGACAGCTTAAAGGAAAGAGTTCACGATAAAAATGAAGCAAAAACAGTGAGTGAGAAATAAAACTGAACACAATTTTGGGAACAAGAAGCCAACTGAACTTCTACATTAAATTCTATAGAGAAGTGTTGATAAATAAGGAGACAGAGTCATGCACTTTGGTTATAGCCAAATTAAGGAGCAGAATAATTAGGGTTTCTTCTGGAGGTAACACAATTTTTCTTTCTGCCAGAAAATGATTTAATGAAAATAATTTGAAATCAGTGTTAGCATAGCATTATGACACAAATACTGGGAAGGGACTGAAATCAAGGTAGGAAAAAGCCAGCCACGGAAGTACTGGGATAGCATGACGTCTTGGCTGGCCGCAGCTTTAAATCTGCTCTCCCTGGATTTGAAACACACTATTTCAAAAATGAATTCTCCAGAATACTTATTGCATGTACTTTTATATAACTTCTAATTCAGTTTCTTTTGGTTTGGTATTTCAAGTATATAATCATTTAATTCTTTAAATAAGTTTTTGTATTTAAGGTCAGGAACTGAGTTGATCTTGATGATTTTAATTTGATGTTTCCTAATACTTTTTCTCCCCCCACTTTCAGGTCCTCTCGTCCCAGCACCACGTTTGCACGAAAACCTTACCTGTGTGAGCACATCTGAAGACGTGGTCGCCGTCGGAGTGAAGAACTTGAAAGAAAGACTTTCGTTTCTGGGTGCCAAGCAGTACAGAAATCATCAAAACAGGATCCTCTCCACTGGGTTCTCTAATATACCGCATGGACTATTCACTATGATTTTTTTATATTGTGAGTATATTTTAAAAAAATCATTAAAGCCATTAAAAATAAGGCCATGTAATTTACTCAGAAAAAAAAACTAAAAGGGGATAATTAAATTGCAGAAGAGAATACCCTAAAGTAAATTGACGCTCATGAAAATAGTGTAGGTTTAGAGCTCTTTAAAAAGCTCCAGGGCTCTAAATCATAAGCCTAGAATGCAGATGCAAGATCCCAGATGGTCCGTAGAACATACTGGATGCCTGGAGTCCAGGAGGCCGAGCCTTCAGGACAAGTGCAATGCTATCACGTTCCTCATCACCGAAGTGTTCAGCTTTGAAAGGAGCAGTTATGATTTTTCCCTGAGAAACAAGGCTTTAAAAATAGAGGCATATGTTTCCATAAGAACAATCACATATCAAAGTAATAGGCTGATCTTTTATCATGTGAATTCTTAGAATTGTATGTTTTTCCCATGAGACCATAATGACAGAAATAATAGCTTGCATTTTATAGCAGTTTCCATGTGAGAAATGTATTTCTACACTCTACATACATGAACATTAGTGTAGCAGCCCTAAGGAAGCAGTTACCACTACTAATTGTTCATAGAAGAGGAAACTGAGAAGCAAAGACAGCCATCAGTTCCTAAGATTGTGCAGTGAGTAGTTACAGAAACAGAAATAGACAATCAAGGAGCCCAACTGTACAGTTTGTATTCTTGGCTGTGCTAGTGTTATGAACTCTTTAATCTTGGATGTGAACTGTTTTGTGTGTTTCAGTTTTAATCAAAGCTGCGTTTTCCTCCTTAGAGTACTAAAAAGACACAAGAGTCTGCAGCTCTGGGTGCGCTCATTGTCTCTGACCCTACTCAAGGGAAAGGCAATCGATGATATACTTATTTTACAGAGAGAATGTCAATGCGTTACAATAAGGACAAGAGGTATCGCTAACAACTGAACGTAATGAGGATGTAGCATTTTTAAACATCTATTTATCTTCAGTATGGTGAGAAACAAAAGACACCAATGCTCTTTGACTGAATTTTTGCTGTTTTACCGGCTAAGAGCTTATTTAGTCACAATCACCTGGGGAAAAGCCAAACAGTGTTACAGCTGCTGTCTTTGTTTTGTTTGTTTTGGATTTCTTTTTTTGTTTGTTTGTTTGCTTTTTGTTCCCTCCTAGTTTCAATCCACTGAACATGTTTTATTTCTATCGCAGGGTAGATCTTTGAAACATTAATGGAACGGTCCCATCTTCCTTCCAATATCTCTTATTTCATTTAAATAGATTTTTGACGATATAACAAGAGCCTTAAAGGTGTGGCAGGAGAGAGGACACAAGACAAGAATTTTCAAACTCTACTTTGAAACCAGAATTCCCATGTAAATTACATGCAAATCAAGGTAAACTGTTTCCATGTTCCCCGTGCTAAGATTGTTCCAGTTTTTAATACTTTTGCTTAGAGATAAATAGATTTAGAGAGGTTGCTCTTGATACCTCGGGCATCATACCTTAGAGTTGAGCAATATTGTGATAACTTGGAGTAAGGACCAGTTGTAGGGGTTTTTAAACTCTATTTCAAATATATGTTTGAACAAAGAATTAATGTTTTACAATGGTTGTGTGTATTACAATTATTTTGAAAGATTAAAGAGTAGAAAAGTGTAATGATCTAAGAGTCGCTTGAAGCCACACAGCTATTTTACTCTAAACTTCAGAGGTCACTTGCCCCATATGGATCTTTGATCTATGGATTCAATAAGGAAGAACATTTAATTTAGTTTCACAAATCAAAAGAAAACAATTAATGGATGTTAACGGTGAGAAATTTGCATACATATAACAATTATAAACCAAACAATGAAAAAAATTCATTTCAAAATAGATCTCTATGCTTGAAGTTTCAAAGGAAAAGAAAAATATAATAATTAAGATGCTAGGAAAATCATCTTTAGTTTTAATATGAATTCTCAGCCTACTCAGAAGAACAAATCCTGCCAACATTGTTGGTGGTTTAAAATATCAGTGCTGGGGGGTGGCTTGAAGTTTGTCTACTATTACCAAATATAGTCATAAAAAACAAGTAGCTTCCAAATGCAATGCACATGCAGACTTGAGAGCAAAACAAACAAACAAACCTACAGTTGAAATAATAGGAAATCTTTAAGAATGAAGACCTTGACTCCATGCCAGAGCCTCGCAGAGACAGACCAGGCAAGCAGCGTGCAGGAAGCACACGGGGAACATTGACCACAAAGGAGGCCCGTGCCATTACCAGTGCCCGAGGATCCACCATTTCCAACCAGACCAAGCAGAGGCTAATGAAAACGGACTGGGTAAGTAAAATATGGTGGAAGTATAAAGTGAGTCAGCAAAAAGGGAGCTGGGTGCCTCTGCTGAGAGATTGGGCCTGCAACTCTTCTAAGTCCAGGGTGAGTCCAAAAGGTCTTGGAGTCTTCATTTCTTGTCGCGCCAAACTGGATATAACTGTTACATGGAGAAGAATGTGCAAAGACACCCCCAGGTACTGTGTGGACCCTGAATGAGTATGGCTCAATATTGGAACCTGCACAGAGGCCTTCAGTTAGTTTCTCTGCCCAGTCTACCACGTCAAAGAAATCACTCACTAGAAGAGTGAGAGAATCCTGTTGACTACAGTCATTGGTGAGTTGGTGGAGTCAGATCCACCCACAAAAGCCTGGATTCTGGGACAGTTCAAACTTGCAGAGTCTCATTAAGCTCAACTCAGGCATTACACTCAGAAATTAGGTAGGGATGATGAATGTTTCCTTGTGACTAATGTGCTTAGCTTGGTATATTGTTATTGCTGATTTTGATGCTGTTACTCTTGATTTCTTCACTCTGACATGACAATTTTTTTCTCATTTTTCTACTTGGCTGATACTGAATCTGTCCAGCTCTCTACGTTTCTGTCCTCTTAATTACTTTTATCTTTATAGAAGAGGGATACTAGTTTCTGGCTTGCCATCTACTGCTGGGTCCCCCTGTTCTCCTCTTGTTCCCACACCTTCTCCTGTCTCCTAGTCAGAAGCAATATCCAGAAGTAAAAGGCTCTCAGCCTGCCCTAATTTCTCTTCTTTATTATTATAAGAAGATGTACAAAGTCTCCAGCGATCCTGCAGTTCTCAGTCAGCACTGACTTATATAGGTCCTTTTAGCCTCTGTTATCCTGTGGCATATATGAGGTTCTTGAGATCTATCTGATCTTTATAAATCTGCTAACCGTATTTCTAAGTTTCCATTCTTCTGTCTTCCTACCTCCCCCAACTTCCCAGGGACCTTTTATTCCCAAAGGGTACAGCAGGTACATTTAAGGGCCTGTTGTAAACACTTTGCTGATTAATTCTAAATTTTGCCATATGGGCACAGGAGTAACTCACAAGATCAAAGTCTTCAGAATAGAAAGTATCAAGAATTTTCACTTCCTATACTGTGTTCTATACTGTTGATGGTACTGATTGTATCATGGCAAAAAAGGTAATGTGATTGTTCTATTCAAATACCTCTCATGTTGTGCCAGAACTGAGAACTCACATGGGTTGTTATAGATTCAAGGAGGACAATCCAGGAAGGAGCCACTTCCTAAGGGTCCTGAATAATAGTAAGAGACTTGCAACAAACATTTCTCAGACACCAGGAAAGGAATTAAACAAATAACATTAGCAACACCAAAGGAATAGAAATCAGAAAATTCAAAAAGCCAGACACAAAGATCATCACCACAGGGAAATTCAGTGCAAAGGGAAATAGAGCAGACTGAAACTCAAACACCAGGATTATCCAAGATGGTAGTAAAAGCAGACCTAGTAAAATGCAAATCAGAACTCAACTCTGACAGAGATACTGTCCACAGTAAAAGACTTCATTAAAGAAGAGACCACTGAGATGATAGAATCTAAAATAGCAAAAGCAATGGAACCATTTAAACAACTTTAAGCCCAGCTCCAGGTGATGAAAAGGAGAATGAAAGTTTGCGAAGTAGGATGAATGAAGCTGAAAACTGAATTTCAGACCTACAGGACAGGATGGCAGCCAATGAACAGGAAAGGCATATTCTATGGAAAATGACAAGGGACCATGAAAAATCAATCCAACAGCTTATGGACAATTCAAAGCAGAATAACATAAGACTGATTGGAGTCACTTATATAGGTCCTTTTAGCCTCTGTTATCCTGTGGCATATATGAGGTTCTTGAGATCTATCTGATCTTTATAAATCTGCTAACCATATTTCTAAGTTTCCATTCTTCTGTCTTCCTACCTCCCCCAACTTCCCAGGGACCTTTTATTCCCAAAGGGTACAGCAGGTACATTTAAGGAAGCAAGAGACAGAAAAAAACTGTTAACAGAGATAATGGCAGAAAACTTCACAGGAAAAGAATTGAACATACAGATAAATGAGGCTTATCGGACTCCAAAACGCCATGACATAAAAATATCTGCACCTAGACATATAATTTTCAAGGTTCCAAATACACAACAAAAGAATGAAATAATGAAAGCAGTTAGAGAAAGGGGGAAAAAATCAACTGCAAAGGGAAGCCCATCAGGATCACAGCAGACTTTTCAACACAAACACACAATGCAAGGAGATCATGGAATGAGGTGCTTCAAGCATTATAGAAAAACAACCTCAAACCTAGATTGATGTATCCTGCAAAACTATCTTTCAGAATTGATGGGGAAGTAAGATACCTCCATGACAAAGAATACCTTAAAAAACTTCATAAATACGAAGCCTGCACTCCAAAACACTCTAAAGAATATCTTGGAAAAAAACACACACACACAGAAAACTGCAGACCCATGAGAAACAACAGAGTGAACTCACTGTTCCAAACAAGAAACTGAAAGGAAAAGGGGAAAAGCAAGAAAGAAAAGAGCCAAGAACAAGAAAACATGGCAGCTTGGAGTCTGTCCATATCAGTCATAACCATTAATGTCAGTGGACTCAGTGGGCCAATTAAAAGGCACAGACTGGGAAACTGGCTCAAGAAGCAAGATCCTACAATCTGCTGCCTGCAAGAAACTCACCTAATCCAGAAAGAAACCCATAGACTGAAAATAAAGAAAAGGAAAACAATTCTCCATGCCACAGGAAACTGCAAAAAAAGTAGGAGTGGCTATCTTGTTTTCAGATAAAACAGATTTCAAATTCAAACTGATTAAGAGAGACAAAGAAGGGCACTATATTCTCATTCAGGGAACAATCCAGGAGAAAGAAATAACAATCATAAATATATAAGCACCAAACTCTAATGCATCCAAATATATAAAACAAACTCTAATGGGCATGAAAAGCCAGATAACCACTAATACAATAGTAGTACAGGCCTTTGATACTCCACTGACACAAATAGAGGTACTGGACAAAGAGTCAATAAGGAAATACTTGAGCTAAACAAACTTTTTAAACAAATGGACTTAATAGATGCCTACAGAATATTTCACCTTACAAAGTCAGGATACACATTCTTCTCAGCTGCTCATGGATCTTTCTCCAAGACAGATCACATTCTAGTTCATAGAACAAGTTTAAGTAAATGCAAATAAAGCAAAACTATCCCCCTGCAAAACTATCCCCCTGCACACTACCAGACCACAATGCCTTGAAACTGGAGCTCATTAGCAAAAGAAATTCCAAGATTCTCACAAACACATGGAAATTGAACAACACTCTGTTTTCCAACCCATGGGCCACAGAAGAAATTAAAGTGGACATTAAACAATTTCTACAATTTAGTGATAACCCCAATACAACATACAGAAATTAATGTGACACAATGAGTGCAGTTCTACAAAGGAAATTCATAGTAGTGAATGCCTACACCCGGAAAATAGAGCAAACTCAATTAAACAATCTAATGATGAATCTCAAACTATTAGAAAAAGAAGAGCAAGACACACCCAAAGCTCATACTAGGGAGGACATTATAAGGATCAGAGCAGAAATTAATGCAATGGAGACAAAACAAACAATACAAAGAATAAATGAATCGAAAAGTTGGTTCTTTGAAAGGATAAATAAAATTGACTGACCCTAACCCTAACACTAACGGGAAGGAAAAGGCTCAAATCTATGCTATTAGGAATGGAAATGGGGAAGTCACTACATCCAGTGGAAGTCCAGTGGGTAACAAACACATAGTTTGAAAACTTGTACTCCAAAAAGATGGAAAATCTGGAAGAAATGGATATATTCCTAGATACATATGAACTTCCAAAGCTGAACAAAAAAGATATAAAAATGTTAAACAACCCAATATCAATCTGTGAAACTGAAAATTTAATAAAAATCTACCAACAAAGAAAAGCCCTGGTCCTGATGGTTTCAATGCTGAATTCTACAGAACTTCTAAAGAAGAGTTAGTGCCACTACTTCAAAAACTCTTTAATGAAACTGAAAGGGAAGCACTACTGCCACATTCATTTTTTGAAGCAGCCATTACCTTGATTCTAAAAGCAGAGAAAGACCCAACCAAAAAGGAAAACTAAAGGTGAATCTCTCTAATGAACATTGATGCAAAAATCCTCAATAAAATACTGGCAAACAGAAAACAGAGTTATCAAGCAAATCATACACCCTGATCAAGTTGGATTTATCCTAGGGATGCAAGGCTGGCTTAAAATATGTAAATCAATCAAAGTAATACACGGTATGAACAGACTCAATGACAAAAAATAATGATCATCTCAATAGATGCAAAAAAAAGCATTTGACAAAATCCAACACTCATTCATGATCAAAACCCTACAGAGAATCGGAATAGATGGACTTTATCTCAATTTAATACAAGCTATTTATGAGAAACCAACAGCCAGCATCATACTTAATGGGCAAAAACTGAAACCTTTTACATTAAGATCAGGAATGAGACAAGGATGCCTGCTGTGTCACCCTCTTGTTCAATGCAGTGATGGAAACATTAGCCACAGCAGTTAGGCAAGACAAGGAAATAAAAGGAATAAAGATAGGTAAGGAAAAAGTCAGTCATTATTCACTGATCATATGATTCTCTATATAGAGGATCCTAAAAACTCAACCAAAAGACTGCTAGACTTAATTATCAAATTTAGTAGTGTAATTGGATACAAGGTCAATGCTCAAAAATCAACAGACTTTGTCTACAGAAACAACAGACTCACTGAAAGAGAAATTGGGGAGTTAATTGTTTTCACAATTGCATCCAGAAAATGAAATATCTAGAAATCAATCTAACAAAGGAAGTGAAAGTCATCTGCTATGAAAACTAAGGGACTCTTAAAAAAAGGAGATAGAAGAGGATATCAGAAAATGGAAAGACATCCCTTGTTCCTGGGTGGAGAGAGCCAACATCATCAAAATGGCTATACTCCTACAGCTACTACATAGATTCAATGCAGTTCCAATTGAAATCCAACACCATACTTCATAGAGCTAGAGAAAATAATTCAAAAATTCATCTGGAACCACAAGAGACCTAAAATAGCAAAAGCAATTCTAAGCAACCAGGACATGGCAGGGCATACTACAATCCCCAATTCAAAAGTGTACTATAAAGCCACTATGATAAAAACTGCATGGTACTGCCAAAGTAACAGACCTGAGGACCAGTGGAATAGATTGGAAGATCCAGAAACAACTCCAGATACACTAAGCTACCTCATCTTTGACAAAGGAGCCAAACATCCTCAATGGAGGAAAGATAGCCTCTTTAACAAATGGTGCTGGAAAAACTGGATTTTAACCTGCCAAAAACTAAAGCTAGATCTATCTCTTTCACTATATGCTAAACTAAAATCACAATTGATTAGATACTTAAACATTAAAACAGAAACAATAAACCTGCTACAAAACAGGTTAGGCAGAAATCTTGGGAACATTGGCTTAGCCAGAGACTTTATGAACAAAACCTCTATAACATGAGAACTAGCAGAAAGAATAAATGCGTCTCATCCTATTAAAAAGCTTCTGCACAACCAAAGAAACCACTGGCACAGCTAAAAGACAACCAACAACATGGGAAAATATCTTTACTAGCTGTTTGTCAGACATAGGGCTTCTATCTAGAGTATATAAAGAACTTAAACAAATAAGTCCCCCCAAGTTTAAAGACCCTATACAAAAATGGGTATCTGAAATGAGCAGACACTTCTCAGAGCCAGAAGTAAAAGCAGCCATGAAGCATATAAAAAAATGTTCAACATCATTGGTCATTCAAGAGATGCATATGAAAACAACGCTGAGATTTCATCTCACTCCACAAAGAATGGCTGCTATTGCAAATAAATGCTGGTGAGGCCGCAGGGAGAAAGGGACCCTTCTCCTCTGTTGGTGGGTTTGTACACTTGTGCAACTATTGTGGAGATCAGTGTGGAGATTGCTCAGAAAACTAAGATTAGAGGTCCCATTTGACCCTTCTAGGAATATACTTGAAGGAATTAAAAGAATCATTTCATCAAGACATATGTGCCCCCATGTTCATAGCTGCTCAGTTTGTGGTAGCTAAATCTTGGAAACAACTCAGATGCCCATCACTTGGAGACTGAGTAAAGAAGATGTGTTTTTTTACTAAAATGGAGTATTCCTCTGCCATAAAGAATGACAAGTTTCATTCATTTATGTGCAAATGGATACAACTTGAGGACATACTGATAAGTGAAACAAATACATCACATATGTAAATACAGTGTCTTTTCTCTGGTATGAGAACCTGTGGATCTAAATGAGTTCTAGAATGTATGACAGATTTTGTGAAATAGGAAATATTCAAAGGGAAAGTTGTAGGGGAAAGTAATGAGGGCAAAGAATAAATATGATTTGGAAAGAAAAACGACATGTATATGGGGGTAGGAGGCTATGGGGTTGGTTGGGATATGGGTAAAAATGAGAATTAACCCATGTCATATACTGGCGCAAATCCCCTGATGTTGAGTGTGATTGTGAGCTGTATATAAAATGTACCAATACAGAATTCAATTTTAAAAAATAAAGGTTGAACACCTTGTCTATATGTGTGTTATATTCAGAACATCTGGGATAATGCTGGTTCCTTTATCCTAAGCTAAACATACTTCTTTCCCCCCAAACTTTCAAAACTATTTACATGCCTCATAGTTTCAAAAGTCATGATAAAGCATTACATCTTGGAGCAAATCTTGGCCTCTTCACTTCACGCTGCTCTACAAAGTGTGCTCCGCTGGCCAAGGAGCTGCTGCTCCACCCAGCTGGCCTGACCCCTGACAGCTCACCAGCACAGGCCACTGCAGAGAGCAGCTTCTCCTGCCTCATGACGTGCACCACGCTGCTGGTCTAGTCTTTTTCCCTTAAGGATATTCTTATAAACAAACCCAAAACAAAAATAAATTATTCTATGATGTGTGATGTCAACTTGGGTAAAATGGATAACACAATATGACTTTGACTAAATGACAAGTTGCTTCCAAAACACCACTTTTCTTTACCTCCTGAGGTCCTGTGCCCATGTTTTCATGTGTCTGAACTGTCCTGACATCCTTTGTCCTGTGGTTGGTTGTAGCATAGCAAAGTGTAAAGTGAAATGCCAATGTAAACATCTCTATGCCAAAATTAAACAGAGCCAGGGTGGTCAGTGACTTAAATTCTGGCTCAAAAGGGTTAAGATAAAAACATTGGCACAATCGTTGCATGGAAATTATTGTGGCCTAAATTATTTAGAAAGAAAATAAAACAAAGTCAAAATAATCATGAAAATCATGTTTTGTACCTTTACAAAGTATTTTTAGAACACGCTTAAATTTGTTCTGAAGAGATTAGCGTATATCAAACATCTTAAGATGATCTCTAATTTGTTGCTATTTTAAAAAGTGTATATATGTGCCTCTGTCAAAGGCTGACGATGAACATGTCACCACAAGTGTCAGTGCTCTCTTAATCTCAAGGATAAATGATTTGTAATGATCCGAAGCTAATTGCACCTGACTGTCTTATATTTCAGATTGAAAATAAATATATTTCAAGGGTCTTACTTTGAATTTAATCTAAAACAGGGCAAAGGACTCTTAATACCCCTGTTAGCACTCAAATTTTATTATTTTACAATTTTGGAAACTGTTTTTCAACAATCTCGTAGACAGAAAGAGGTAACCTGCCACCCAAAAGATTGTGTGTTTGAGTTTCGTGCCTTATGCGTTGAATTTCGCTTTCATTCGATTTTAGCCAAGTGATTAATTTTCCTTTCAAACTTTCAGGTCACGGATTTAGTCGAAATGCTGAGGGAAATGCTGTCCCACCATCTTTCCTGCAAACAAGAATAAATGCAAATCGTCAGGTTCCCTCACAGTTGTGTGTACACTAGGGCTGGTGAGTGCTGTGGGTCTCTGGAGTGTCTGCAGAACCCTGGGAGGCAGAACCTTCGCGATCTAGGGGTGCAGCCCCCCCCCCCAGCAAGTCCTCCTCCCTCCCTCCAGCACTCGCTGGACACAGTTGTCCTGGCCACCTTTGCTTCAACATGGGCTCCACAGACAGAAAACACAACTCAGATTTACTGAGGAAAAAAATAATAAAACACAAGAAATAACTAAGCACCCAAAGGGATAGGGCAGATTGTAAGCACAATCAGGCACAAGGCAACTATCAAGTGTGCTCAAACTATTTATTTTAAACATCTGCACTTCTCTTCCTAGGTAGAACGCCACAGTGCAGGAACTCCCTCCGTCTTCCCAGCGACTTGGGTCGCGCTTGCTGCAACCACGGAAGTCTTTCTAGTTCGAGAGGGAAAGGGTGAGATGATTTCTCCCCAGCTGCTGTTGCCTTCCATGGTCTAATCATAGAACTCAGCGAGACCCTGAAGCTTGGAGCCTGGGAACTTCCGCTTCCTCCTGCCTGGCTTCGCCTGAGGGAGCCCGCTGTGCTGACCAGAACCCCTGAGGAGCAGAGCGAGTAGGTGCACGGGGTACGAAACCAACAGAGTTTTCATGCTTTTTCTGTGCTGTCTTTATACCTTGGTGATACAATCAAGTAAAACATGCAACCTGATGAAATCTGAATTGTGCACTAAAATATCTGTAAGCCATAAGTTGTTAAAAAAAATGTAAAAACCTAAAAATTCAGTTGAGTGAATTTTCAAGTCACTGGATAATTTATCAAACTATCTAACAGATGACTTTTCACTGCAGCTCAAAATTGTTGAAGACAATCATGATAGAAGATATCCATTCATATTGTATAAAAATAAAATTGTCATTGTGACATATTTAAATTAACCTCACATTCTACATATACATCTGATACCACTGTGTCCAAATTTCCTTATTGAATTAAACTTATTCAACTGCCCATATCAATTATCTCCTGCCTAATTTCCCAAAATTAGGGGTTCTTTCTTCATTTTTTTTTTTGTTTTAGACAGGGTCTCGCTTTGTGGTTCAGGCTGGCCCTGAGCTCACTATGTAGCCCAGGCAAGCCTTGAACTCAGCAATCCTCCTGCCTCTGCCTCCCGAGTGCTGGGATGACAGGCGTGAGCCACCACGCCTGGCACTGTGGTATGTGGTGCTGATTGCTGGTTGATTGCCGGTGGGAGTGAGTCACCACACTCAGCATTGTATGTGGTTACTGAGATCGAACTCAAGACCTTGTGCTTGTAAGGCAGGTGCTGGAACCACTGAGCTGAATCTCTGGCCCACTTTCTTTACTTTTTAATGCCAATATTTTCTTCATTCTGGGGATCCATCCTACCTTTTGCACAATGGTGTGTTCTTGACATTCTGTTCTTTACAGAGGATATTCCTATAATTTACTGCTGAGACTTCTATTCTTCTGGTCAAAGATAAATATACAATAGTCATCAATATTTGTCTTACTTCTCCTTTTATAATTCCTTAAACATCCCTCTTGCACATAATTGCATATGAAAAAGAATTCTGGGCCGGAGGGTTAGCTCAGTGGTTCCGGCGCCTGCCTTGCAAGCGCAAGGACCTGAGTTCGATCCCCGGTAACCACATATGATGCTGGGCGTGGTGGCTCACGCCTGTAATCCCAGCACTCGGGAGGCAGAGACGGGAGGATTGCTGAGTTCGTGGCAGCTTGCCTGGGCACCATAGTGAGCTCAGGGCCAGCCTGAAACACAAAGTGAGACCCTGTCTCCAAAAAAGAAAAAAAAAAAGAATTCTATGGCTACATGCTCCTTCCAAATGTCTTCATTTCGCTTCTGACAATACTTCACTGTTATTTTCAGAAAACTTCAGTACTTATACCCCAGCTCACTTGTCCTTGCATCGTGCTCCCGCCCACTCCGGAACAATGCCCACCTCTGTAGACGCCCCAGCTAGGAACTGTTTTACCCCATAGTTCGTGAGAATGAGCCATCTTTTTCGCCTTCATTCTCAGCAGGCCTTGTGTGTCACAAAGGTTGTGCTGGAGTCACAATCTTCTACTTACGAGGTTTGTATAATTTGTCCGTGTTCCTTTGCTACATGGGAAATCATATTTGCTGGTTCACAAAACTATGGAGAGATTAATGTGAAGTACTGTGTGTGAACCCAACACACAAAAAAAAGCTGTTCCATCAATAGTTGTGTTTCTTCTCCTCACTCCTAATTTCATCATCTTCATTATTTAAATCATTTTCTTTTCAGTCACATTCTATATCTTGAAACAAACTGTTATTTAGGGTCATTGGTTCCGTTGTCACTAATTAATCTCGGCATTTTGTTATTACTCACATCTAACAGAGTTTGTGTTTCATTTGGCTATTTGGTTTTCTGAAGCAACAAGAAGTCATTTTCCAGATAGACTCTGAACTGCATGGTTTTCCCTGGATCTCCATGATTTTCCATCCTTGATAAACATGTTAAGCCCGAAAAAAATAAATGAATCTGTGTAAATTCAGTAACAAGGTAGATGATACCACACTATACCATCATTTGAAACTATACAGCTCAAATAAACGTGAAGCACTGTGGTTGCAAGGTACTGCCTGATTATCTCAGGAGTGTCGAGGGAGACTGTGAAATGTGGAGATTCCTTCCGAATGAACAGAGAATACTAAGATGAATGTGTGTTCACTGCATGTCATACATCAAATTAAGCATTTCATGTAAAATACATCGAGTTCATTATCATGGATATTATCACCCCAAATTACAGATAAATCAAAGAGGGTAAGAAAGGTAAAGGTAGGCAACAGTAAATATGCAGTGAGTTCAATGCCAGCCCACTGGCATCCCGAAACTAAGTTTTTAACAGTTGTGCTCTAGTGTTTCTGAGAGGGCAGGAACACTGACAAGCACCCTGAAAGTGAAAATCCTCAAGATGGACCCGAGTAAGGTCTTCTCTGGTGTCTCTCCGTAGATGCCCCAAGTTGAGCAGCCATTCACACACCAGTCATTGTCTCGAGAACTAAGAGAATTCAGTGAGAGACCCCAGCTTCTGCCTTTACTGCCACAAAATATAAGAGCACTGAAAAATGGAGGATTATTTACCACCCTCCTTCCTCCCCTTCCAGTACTCAGCACGAAGATGGAACAATCTCTCCCATCTGTGGACGAGAAAGAGTTGAAGCCCGGGATCAAGCTCACCGTAGTAAAACCTGGGGCCGGGCAGATCTACATGGTTCCTCCTGCCAGGCCAACAGCACACTGGCTCAGCTTTGGAGCTGCCTTCAGCAGCTAGAGAGGCGGCTTCCTCTCACCTGCTCTGGTCTTTGGGAGCAGAAGAAATAGAATTCCATCCTTCTGAGAGATAAGCACAAAACTAGCTCAAGATATTGTCTGGGAGTTTCATGCCTTAGTCCCTGACCCATCACAGTGAGGACCAGACAAGATAAAAGCCAGATGCGCGGGAATACAGGCCAGAGTTCACAGCAGGAGACTCCTGAGCTCCTCACCTGTCCTGGGACCGGGTAGAGTCCTACAGGCAGCTGATAGAACAGTCTTGTATCTCAAGCTATATTGCTGCCAAACTTGCAGTGGTCCTGCAAGCCCCCGCTCAAGACTGGCAGCTCCTAATGGCCATGCGGTTCGTGCATGATCCACACACAGACATTCTTTGGGTGAACTGCCCTCTTTAGTTAATCTTTCACCTTACAATTATTAACACACCATTTTTAGACTTGCTGACACAGTGTGAACACAATGACAGAGGCGCTCAGGCCGGGCTTGGAGATCCACACAGTGCTGCAACCTGAGATGACAGGCTCGGAAAGACAGTTTCCCACAGTTCCGTGTAGGAGGACAGGCGTTCATATCCACCCTTCAATACCCAGGTGGCGTAACACACCAAGAGACAGGCAAAGCATTCAGGGAACCACGAACTCACCCAGTGGTCAAGAAGGTGCCAAAACAGATGAGCTAAACATCTGTATGGGAGTATCTCAGCCACTGACTTTGCCATCACACTTTTAGCAATAGACAGGTGAGTTGTTCCAAGAATCAACAAAGAAATAGAAAAGTTAAATGACAGTACAGACCAAATGGATTTGGCAAACTCTTCAGACGATTCCTTGCTCCGCTACATGACAGATACACTTTTCGAAAGTACAGTTTATACATAGAATTAAAAAGTTTCATTTGAAATTAGTATGATCAACTATTTATAAACAAATTAGGTAAAGTAGAAAGAATGAACAAATTCTTGGACATGTGTACATTAACAATATCAAATTCTGAAGAAACAAAAAACCTGAACAGACTTTTAAAAATTATTCATTTGAATCAGAAACAAAAACTATTCTCAAAGAAATATTCACAACAGAAGTTTCCCTTACTTTTTTTTTTTTTTGAGACAGGGTCTCACTTTATAGTTCAGGCTGGCCCTGAGCTCACTGTGTATCCCCAGGCAAGCCTCGAATTCAGCAATTCTCCTGTCTCTGCCTCCCAAGTGCTGGGATTACAGGCGTGAGCCACCACGCCTGGCCAAGTTTCCCTTACTTTGTCCTACCAAACAGTTGAAATGAGCTAATGCCAGTTTGCCTTATATTATTCAAAAAGTTTAATGGAAGAGGTTCTTAAAAATTTCTATGTGGCTATTATGACTCTAAGACTAAAACTGGATAAAGATATAGCATGGAAAGTAAAAAGGAAGGAAGAAAGGAAGGAAAGAAGGAAGGAAGGAAGGAAGGAAGGAAGGAAGGAAGGAAGGAAGGAAAGAAGGAAGGAAGGAAGGAAGGAAGGAAGGAAGGAAGGAAGGAAGGAAGGGAGGGAGGGA